>JAWPHD010005127.1:0-170236 GCA_037043455.1 Cyrtodaria siliqua
AATTTCTAAATCATGTTTCGTGTTTTTGTGTCGATGTATATGAAGCTTAGATTCAAAATATCATTAAAAATTAATCTTGGTCATATAACCATGTAGCCAAATCAATCAATCTGAAGACAAAGTAATCATTCATTAAGTTATTATATTATTCTTCTTATATTTTGTAGGTGATATTGTCTAAGTGAGCACAGAAGGATACATGCAGAGAAAGAGGACATGTTGCTTCCTGGGGTATGTTGTTATTCTCATTTAGAATAGAGGGCCATAATGGCCTGTATCCGCTAACTGTTGATCTTCGCAAAATGAAACAAGAGGCCCAGAGGGCCTGTGGGACGCTCTACTGGCTAAAGATAAAGTTTATGCACAAGGGGTCATACTCTTTCAAAATATTTCCAGTTGTATGATATACGCAACTAGGCTTGGTACTGAATTTCCCTGACATAGTTGTGTGAAATCCAGCAGAGGTTCAGGAGAACTAGTCTGTACAAAGTTGTGTATTAAAGATGATAATTTGTCCTAAATCAACAATCCGTTGTTGATATGTTTTTAATTATTGAATATCATATAAATACGATGTTTATCTAAGTTATAGATGTATGTTTAGTGAAAATAAGTTTTTAAAGATAAAAACCGAAAGACGAATAGCTTCGCGAAAAAATGAAAAAAATCTAAGGGGGAACAACTCTTCCTCGTAAAAACGGAAGTGACGTCATTGGAACAAAACGAAACATTTGTACATAGGAAATCACGCAAAAACAGTATATGTGTGACAATGTCGGAATAACGACTATTCTGAGCTCAGATGAAATCACAATGCAATACTTTGCACAATGTCAAATTAACGATATTGAGCCAGAATTCGTATCTGCGAGATGAAAATACCTCGGATTAATCAACCGATGAGGAAGTTGAACGCGGTGCAGAATGAGAACTTCCGATCTTGGCTTCGTGTTGCAAGTTTCATCGAAATTCTGACTGTAAGTCACCAGCACCGCTGCAATTATTTGGTACATTTACACTAAGCGCGAAATCAGTATATTCGAAGAAAGGACATGGTCAAATATATGTACATTAATACGAGCGTCAGATTATAAGGACTTTATTTTTGCGAAAAGTAGACATTGAAAAAATATATTTAGAGTCTAGTAAATAAATGAAACAGCATCTAATTTCTACAGTATTCTATATACCATAAAGTCTCCGCCGCCTCCAAACACTCTATAGTGGTGTATGAGATTCGATTTGCAGTATGACACGCTCTCCACGTGCCCCGAACTAACAATATACCACACACCTATTGCGGTGCCCGACTAATCAACTATTGAAGTACAGCCTAATCAGGGTACATACGTCGGTATATGACAAAATCACGCACCATTTAGGGAAACGTAGTTTTATGATATGCCTACATTTCCTGTATTTTGCAATGCCGTGAGCGGTGCAATACCGCCGCGGCGAGCCGCGTATTGCACAAGACGGATATATGATGCGTGAGAAACTAGTTCATCGCGCACGAAGAGCGAAAACAACTATGATCTAAATAATATAGTCAAATGTATTATGAGCACGACATTATGTATTATGTACATGTAGAGATCGATAAAAAAGACCTAACAGATCAAATTTTTGATTTAGAATATAAAGTATATATATATGCTTGTAAAGCACTTAGTTTACTTACTGCATGAGGTAAAAGCCGTTATTGTTGTTTTGTCATGCAACATTACTGAACTAATATAATAGCTAGTAACATTATCAATTTTCTGCCTTTTATAGACATCCATGAAACATTTTGTCATTATTTTCAAATCCAGAGGCCGATATATAACTCTATATAAATATATAACACTACTGGAAGAAGAAGGTGTATAATTTAAAAAAAAAAAAAAAAAAAAAAAAAAAAATACTACAAAATATTTATTCAAACAACGACACAGTGTTTATTTTCACCGAATTCATTTACATTTATAGGCTAAACCTTTTTAGCAATCTTTTGAAAAGACGGCTACATTATATTAGCGCCGTTCACCGTAAGACAAATGCATCTAATTCAACAGCTAAACAATCACGATGTACAGATCTAAGACTATATACCTTTCTACAATTTATCAGACACATACCCGAGGAATTGCTAAGATAACTGAACAAAAACTGCTATTCTACCTCATTTAATAAATTTTCCTCAACGCCGGTCGAATCGGCGAATAAAACTTGCTCTGAGACGGCGGGTTAGGCACTTCTCATTTTTGTAAGAAAATATTGTTGGTATCGCTGTTGTTTTTAATCTGCATGGCCGTTTCTTCTCCAAATTCAATGAAAATGAAACCAAAGGATGGACTTCCCACGAATCCAACTCAAAGTGTTTACTACAAACTCGCGCGTCTTTCGAAGGTTCCCATTTTTTTGACGCGACGGACGATTTTCGTCGACAGCGGTCCACCACTCTTCAAATCTTAATCTATCATTAACCTGATTAGGAAAACGAAAGAAACTGATGTTATTAGATTGTCCTTTCTTATGCACACTTTGACACCCAGCTACAGCACACGGCATTTTTAACACGTACCATAAAACTTAATCCTACATAGACAATACTATACAACTCAATGCGACACCGCTAATCGTTTGGTACCAATGACGTCACAGGATCACGTGACACTTACCTGTCTTCAAAATGGGCGAAACTCGAAGTGTGTGCGCTATGAATTAAAATTGGCTACTGTGAGAAAACGGGACAATCAATAAGTGTAATATTTGAACAGATTGTATATTATATACATATATTTCAGAATATATGCTCAAAAGACACGCTATATTTCACCTTTAAAACCTTTAAGGGGTCATAACTCTGCCAAAATTCATTCAACCAGAACAAGGCAATTACAGGTGCAACTAGGCTTGGTACTGATCATCCCCATCAAGATTCGTTGAAATCCAGCAAGGAGTTCAGAACAGGACTAATATGGACGTTTCTCTATTAAAACCTTTAAAGGGCAAAACTCTGCCAAAACTCATTCAACCCGAATATGGCGATGATATGCACAACTAGGCTTGATACTGATCATCCTTATCAAGTTTCATTAAAATCCAGCCAGGGCTTCAGGAGAACTAGCCCAGAAAATGTTTGTGTATTAAAAACCTTTAAAGGGCCATAACTCCACCATAAATCTGTTAACCGGAATGCGACGATGATATGCACAACTAAGCTTGGTGCTGATCATCCCTGTAAAGTTTCCTTGAAATGTGGGGAGATGTTCAGAATAGTCCAGACAAAGTTTGTGTATTAAAACCTTTAAAGGACCATAACTCTTCCAAAAATCATTCAACCAGCAAAGATTTGCACAACTAGACCAGGAACTGATCATCACTAAAACGTTTCATTTAAATCCGGCCAGGGTTTAGGAGAACTAGTCAGGACAAAGTTTGTGTATTAAAACCTTTAAAGGGACATAACTTCGCCAAAATCATTCAACCGGAACAACACGGTGACGATATGTACAACTAGGCTTGGTACTGATCATCCCTGAAAAATGTCAATGAAATCTGGTCAAACGAAGGCCCTTTCTTCTTAATGAAGCCAAAATATAGTATATTTCAGAAAATCAAGAACCATAACTCCGGTGTAAATGGTCAATCTGGCTGGTTTTCAACCTTGTCGGACTCACTGATAGTAACAATTTGGTAAAGTTTGATAAAGATCGGATGAAAAATGAAGACCCCTATCATATTAACGAGGCAAAATATAGCATTTTTAACTAAATCAAGGGCCATAACTCCGCTGTTACTGGTCCAAACTGGCTGGTTTTCAAACTTGTCTGAGCTTTCATTTATATTAACAATCTGGTATAGCTTGGTAAAGATCGGATGAAAAATGAAGGCCCTATCGTCTTAACGAGGCAAAATATAGAATTTTTTACTAAATATAGGGCCATAACTCCGCTGTTGCTGGTCCTATATGGCTGATTTTCGAACTTGTCCAAGCTTTCTTTGATATTAACAATCTGGTAATGTTTGGTAAAGATTGGATGAAAAATGAAGACCCTATCATCTTAACGAGGCAAAATATAGCCTTTTTAACTAAATCAAGGGCCATAACTCCGCTGTTAAAAGTCTGATATGGCTTGTTATCGAACTTGTCCGAGCTTTCATTAATATCAACAATGTGGTAAAGTTGGGTAAAGATAGGATGAAAAATGAAGGCCCTATCATCTTAACGAGGCAAAATAAAGCATTTTGAACTAAATCAAGGGCCACAACTCCATTGTTACTGGTCCGATATGGCTGGTTTTCAAACTTGTCCAAGCTTTCATTGATATTAACAATGTGGGTAAAGTTTGGTAAAGATAGGATGAAAAATGAAGACCCTATCGTCTTAAGGAGGCAAAATATAGCAATATAGCATTTTTAACTAAATCAAGGGCCATAACTCCACTGTTCTGGTCAGATATGGCTGGTTTTCGAACTTGTTTGAGCTTTCAATGACATAAGCAATCTGATAAAGTTTGGTAAAGATCGGATGAACAATGAAGCCCCTATCCTCTTAACGAGGCAAAATATAGCATTTTTAACTAAATCAAGGGCCACAACTCTGCTGTTACTAGTCCGATATGGCTGGTTTTCGAACTTGTCCGAGCTTTCATTGATATTAACAATGTGGTAAAGTTTGGTAAAGATAGGTTGAAAAATGAAGGCCCTATCGTCTTAACGAAGCAAAATGTAGCAATATAGCATTTTTAACTAAATCAAGGGCCATAACTCCGCTAATACTTGGCCAATCTGGCTGGTTTTCGAACTCATCCGAACTTTCATTGATATTAACAACCTCTTAAAGTTTGGTAAAGATTGGATGAAAAATGAAGGCCCTATCGTCTTAACGAGACAAAAGTTAACAACGGACGACGGACGGTCGGATGACGGACGGAAGACGGACAACTCAGCATCCCATACATTTATAGGGTGGGGATCTCAATGATTTCCCAGTTATGACCCAGGAGCTATGTCCCCAGGGGTGGGGATGGACCCGAGGGCCAATGCTGGTTGGATGATTGTATCAGCCTGTTGATGCCCAGTAAGAGTATATATGGTAATAGGGTAGGGTTCTCAACTGTTTCCAAGATATGACCAATGGGCTATTTCCCTAGGGTAGTGTCAGACCGCGGGGGGCCTATGCAGAGTATAACTGTGGTTTCAGACAAGAAAACCGTTTAAGTCAATGTAAAACATGTGATCCCTTGGGTAGGGCAAAATTTGACCTCATATTGTCGATTTGAACAAAATTGATAGAGAACCATAAGCTTATGTACATGCAATATATGAGAGATCCATGTCTTGTTGCTTCAAAGAAGATTTAAAAAAAAAAAATCCTATATAGTCTTACTATGTAAAACATGTGACCACTAAGGCGAGGCCAATTTTGACCCCGTGGTCACCATTGAAAAAAATTGGTAGAGGACCATAGGCTTAAAGTTCTCCGGCCATGTTTTGTTTCATGAACATGTTTATGTTTATTTAAATCGAAATCAATACACAACAATAGATATTTACAATTCAATTCATACATTGCAATATCTGTGAAAAGCCAGAATAAGATTTTATTTGATGTAGAAAACTTTGAACAGGTAAATTAATCCAGAAGTAAATCTATTTATCAATTACTTGGCAATAATTGTTCAGCTATACAATTCAGATTTACCTCATTTCCCCGTGCAGTCACGCAGTGGTAGAAGTAGTATCTACGTCCAGTAAATAATACTTATTTTTACATACAACTTAGAAGCGGTTTTTAATATATGTTTCTCTCCGAGACTATCAAGAAATGTTCATATGATGTTTAAGAGTTAATTTGTTAATTGATAATACTACAAAAAGGGTGGCCATTTATCTTTAAGTAACATGCAAAATATTGGACCTCTGGCTCTTGTAAGTTTCAGAGAAGAACTTTTTTTGAAAGATTTTTCAATATAACTATGTTAAACTGTGACTCACAGGGTGGGGCCAAATTCGACCCTGGATCACCATCTGAACAGACTTGGTAGAAGATCGTAGGCTTATGCTACATGCAAAATATTATGTAGTTTTTGCAGATAAGAAGATTTTTAAAGATTTTCCTCTATGTAAAACTGCACCCCAGGTCACCATTTGAACAAAATTGGTAGAGGACCATAAGCTGATGCTACATAAATGTGGTCCCGCAATGTTTACAAACAATAAATAAAATAAATAATTTCAAATTAAAAATGTATTACTACCCGTACATACTTATTTCGGTCTATGCTTACGTTTTCATCCATACTTTTCACTGAATAAAAATATAAGTTATTTGCTTATGCTCAATATATTCTTTATTTACGGACAGTGTCCCTTTAAGTATTTAATGTGAAAAATTTGGGATGAGTGTTTTATGTTATGTTTACAGAGAGGTAAAACATTATAAAGAAATTACGAGACAGCTGAGGCAACAATGGCCATCAACCTTCAACAAACCCTGCGGGACCCCTTGTATAGAAACTGGTGACGGCAGGCCTTTCGCTCAAGATCACACGGGACGGCCTTCAGTGTTACGTTGATGGCAAAGTCCAAAACTTCCAACAGAAGGTTATGGCTGAATATACCGAGTAAAAGCTCTACCTGCTGGTACAGTCTGCAATACCTGCACAACACAAAATGTCCCTGCCCTGTCGAACCAGAGGATTCTGCCCACCTAGAGGGGGCTGTAACTACCATAAGCCCGGAAACCCAACAAAGGGACATAAGCCCTGCTCAACAGGTATATGCCATAATATCCGTTCCAGGATCATAAAGAGTCACAGATTTGGAGGTCCCTCATGGAGGAACACTGATGCCCAGCATTGGTGCAGTAATAGCTGGGAGTTGGCCAAGTGCTACATGCCGGCCGATGGGTATAACACAGTGACTTCGGCAACAGAAACCGTTTACGGGACTCATAAGCATCATTATCAATCACACGGAATTCCAGAACACAGTTACAGAGAATCTCTCTTCGCCAAACAATGTATTTTGTCAGGTATGTGACTACTGTAGTTTATTGAAACAAATAATTTACTGAAAACAGTTAAACTTTAAAAGGAACAAGGAGGGGTATAACTCTGGTGCAACTTAAGTTATTGAGCAGAAACCAATTTATTATTTATAGTAACAGTGACCTTGACCTTTCAATAAATGACTCGAATAGCAATACCAAGCTTCTATTTCATGAGCCACACCTTGTGCTGAAGTTTCATTAACATTCCTCACCCAAGTTATTGAGCTGAAACCAATTTTATATTTATAGTAACAGTGACCTTGAATTTTGACCAAATGACCCGAATAACAATCCCAAGCTTCCTTTCCATGCGCCGCACCTTGTGGTGAAGTTTCATAAAAAATCCTCAAGGAAAGCTTAAGTTATTGAACGGAAACCAATTTTATTTTTATAGTCATGGCAACCTTGACCTTTGACCAAATGATCCAAATAACAATTCCAAGCTTCAAGTCAAATCCGACCAACTGACTGACCAAATGACCAGAGCTGACCCGAACAAACTTGGTAGAGGACTGTAAGATGATGCTACATGTAATATATGTTAGCTTCGTGCCTCATGGTTTCAGAAAAGAAGATTTTGTCAATGCATTTAAGAGTTCTGACACGGACACAAAATTGGCCTCATTATATGCATATTAAAGATGAATGACCTTCAGTGCGACCTTGACCATGAAGATACCAACATGGGTGTTGGTTTCACATATTAGTTCAATGAGATGAGTAAATATGTCAAGTTATTTTGAAATCACTCCATGTATGCTCGAGTTGTGGAGCTGAGAAGAAATATGCCATATAAATATAGGCATTCAGAAGCCAAGGGCCTTACGAGCTTTGAAGATACTGGCATGGGTGCTGGGTTTTGCCAAGTTATATTGAAAACTGTCCATGCATGCAAGAGTTATGGAGGGGACACAAAGTGGGCCTTACTATAGGCATACAGTGTGACCTTGACCTTGAAGGTACCAACATGGGTGTTGAGTACTACTACTCATCAGTTCCATGAGATGAGTATGTCCTCGAAATGGGACTTTTAGTCATAATAAGAAGTGAACGGCCTTAAGAGCGACCCTTGACCTTGAAGATACTGACAAGGCTTTTGAGTTATGCACATCATCTTGATAAGTTGAGTAAATGTGCCAAGTTATTTTGAAATCCTTCCATTGCATGCAAGATTTATGAAGCAGAGATGAAATGTGATGGACAGACGGGACGAACCTATGAAGGACTATTCCTATATTCCTCTCCCTCTATGTGGGCAGGGGATAAAAATGTGAATCCGAGAGTTTTTTACTTTTTTCATCATATGTATTCACTGGATCATGCTTGATGGTACAAAGTTTCTTTGTTGTAGACCTATTACTTTTGGAATAATATGTCACTACGGGCATATAAAAATGTTTATACAGTTTGCTTCGGTGTTGGTCAGACACCTATCGATTTTGAAATCTTAAGGAATAAAGGTCACATGTTATCTATATGTAACATGTTTTCATGTGGAGTGTTTTTAAACAGGCACGTACAAGGACGAAATGAGATACTGCATACACCAACGTTCCAAATTACGGATGCTGTGTTACATGACCATATAGACACAATGATCCAACTACTTAGTGATGCCAATACAACTTGCTGCAGATACACACGCTCAAGATGCCATTGCCAAGTTGAAACAGGTAAGGCCAAGTTGAAACAGGTAAGGCCCAGTTGAAACAGGTATAAGGCCAAGTTGGAAACAGGTTAAGGCCAAGATGAAACAGGTAAAAAAGTTGAAACAGGTAAGGCCAAGTTGAAACAGTAAAGTTGAAACAGGTAAAAGTTGAAACGTAAGCCAATTGAAACAGGTAAAAGGTTGAAACAGGTAAGGCCAAGTTGAAACAGGTAAGGCCCAGTTGAAACAGGTAAGGCCAAGTTGAAACAGGTTAAGGCCAAGATGAAACAGGTAAAAGTTGAAAACAGGTAAGGCCAAGTTGAAAACAGGTAAAAGTTAAAACAGGTAAGGGGCCAAGTTGAAACAGGTAAAAGTTGAAACAGGTAAGCCAAGTTGAAACAGGTAAAAAGTTGAACCAGGTAGGGTCAAGTTGAAACAGGTAAGAGCACAATAAAGTGTTCATATATCACCATATTTACTGTCAAGGACAGTTGCATATTTGAAAGAAATTAAAAAACATTTTTGATAAAAATATATTATACCAAAGATAAAGGAGTAATGGTTGCAAGCTACCATAACATATTGATCCCTGGGACAACCCACCCACGTAAAGCAAATACTTGACTAATGTTGTTAAATTATCTAAAAAAATCTATACATATACATGTATTTTGGTTAACATGCAATTTAAGAAGGTTGTTATTACTTATAATTCTCCCGCTACAGCAGAGTGGTAGGACCCCCCTCTTCATGTTCATTTTTTTTTATCATGCTCATTCAAGGTTTCCTTCATCACATTGCATATGTGGAAATGTGGCTCCATCATAAATGGAGTGTCTACAATAGAATTTGCTAGCAACACTGCAGTTCTGCAGGTTAGAAGGTCTCTAGGCCCATTCTCCATATTTTATCTAGATGTAAATGGAGGATGAGCTGCATGTTCATCCTTTTTGGCACCAAATAACCTTTCTTGTGTTGGTGCGCCGTTAAAACCCCAATTCAATTCAATCAATTCAATTCAATTCAATACTTTAATTCTACGTAAGCAAAGATAGCCATGTTTAGGACCACTACACCGTCATGCCAGTCATTTTGGTAAAGGTTCCAAATCCATACCACTAACGCTTTTCAGAAGTAGTTTGCACAAAATAGTATTTTGAACATTTATTTTTAGCTGTGTAAGCCATTTTGAATTTATGGATAACATGATTTTACAGTACAGCTCACGCGAAACCCACACTTCACTTGATTCAGCTAAGTTTAGGGTAGCGCATGTCACAGTTGGTGTTTGTACTCCAAGTACCCATTTTCGCGGAAGTACACAATTTTCTAGCGGTCAAACACTCTCGAGTTACTCTGTGTAGAATTGAATCAACCAAGGATGTGCATCTGTGATGATCTATTATTGCGAAATATACAAAAACCTTAATTACTCCAACAGTTTTTCAGGGGGCTTGAAATATTATGCAAGAACTTGCCAGAAAAATTAGAAAGAAAAAAAAAAAGACGCCGAGGACATATTCTCTGTACAAATTTTATATGATTGATATAATATTTGTAGCATGTTCACAGACAATTCTCTTTGTTCAGAACATAGGTGTAAATCGTTTAATTCAAATAAGACCTGTCAGAATAACTGTGAGAATAACAGTGAGAATAACAGTAAGAATAACTGAAATAAAGCTGAAATGGACATGCTACAAAACAAATAGAGTATGGTTTTCATCTCGTCGGTTAATTTAAACACCTTGATGGGCTAGCGCCCATCTTGATGTTTAAATGAACCAACTCAATGAAACCTATACTCTATCTATTACATAACTAGAAAAATTTAAAACAGACAGTATTTCAAACGTTTTATGTTTAAATCACAACAGGTTTATGACCCGGTATTTACATTTTTTTTATTATTTCTAACCTAAGATGCCACTGATTTATTAAAACATCAAATAACAGACTTTAAGTAAAAGCGGTTTACAAATAACGATCAATTAGAACAATATAATATCCAGCATTACTACTTGAATGGAAATGTTTGATCGCCATTAAGTCGATAATAGGAACTGCCGTATAAACAGCATCGTGGCTCCGTAGAAACGTCCAGGAAATATTGTGTTTTCGGGTTTCCAACATTCAAAAGAAGAAAGTTTAACTTTTCTCTCTAAACTTAACGAATAATTATGGAAAAAATGACTTCAACCCTAGAAAAATTTGCACCCTTTACCTGTATATGTTCGACTCGGCGAACTCCGAGTTTTCTAAGTGAAGTATCATAATTCATTTTTCGCGTAGCTGATTTCATCAAACTCTGTAGTATACTTAATTCCTAACTCGGCGAAAAAGAGTAAAGTATGGGTTTAGCCTCAGCTGTCCTGTATTTTGGAACAAAAATACATTAAGTGCAACATCCTGGTGTTGGTGTTTTTTTTAATTATGTTTCAAATGATTTTTTTTTTCTTTCTCAAAGTAAATGTTATGATGATGGTATTACACAGTCAATAGTTCAAATTCATAAATACATAAATTGTATTTATTAATTTAGACGCAGTGTTCATACATACAGTGGTAACATATATAGTACTATTTGTAATCTGGGGTATCAAGGAAGTCCAACACAAACAGTGTTACCCCCTAGATTTGGACATGGAGTCAAAGGGGTGAACATATGTTTACTATATTGACCTGTGTGAGGAACGGCGCGTGGCGATTTGCGATGGCCGCAGTTGAATTAGTTATAATATTATTATGTGTAATATATTTGTTTAAAGATAAAGACTGGATCACTGGCTGTAACAGCTCAAGATGAGGAAACGTTGCGCGAGGAGGCTTTACAGGCAATCAGGGAGGAAATGCAAGAAGCCCAAAGAAGACATACAACAAGAGGGCAGCAAACAGACTAAAATTATTGAGAGTAAGAGACAAGAGGTGATACAAGATATACAAGAAAAGGTAGAGAAATAGAAAAACTCTATTGAGAAGAAAAGAAAAATGAGACAATACAAGACATGCACACACAGGGAAAAGAACAAGAAGATCGTATAGGGGAAAAGAAAACAGAGGCAATTAAAGACATGCATTCTAGGGAAAAAGACGTCATTGAAAATATACAAAAAAGGTGCAAAGAACAAGAAACTATTATCGAGGAAACGAAAATACATGTGATTGTAGATATACATTCTAAAGGAAGCAAACAAAAAGAAGACATTATCAAAGAAATACAAGCAGAGGGAAGTAAACAAGTTGAACACATTGTTGGGAAGAAACAAGAGACAATCAAAGAAATACTAGCAGAGAGAAGTAAACAATCTGAACTCATTGATGGCAAGAAACAAGAGACAATCAAAGAAATACAAGCAGACAGAAGTAAACAAACTGAACACATTGATGGAAAGAAACAAGAAACAATCAAAGAAATACAAGCAGAGCAAAGCAAACAATCTGAACACATTGATGGGAAGAAACAAGAAACAATCACAGAAATACAAGCAGAGAAAGAAGCAAGTGTTCAAGTTATAAAAGAGCAAACTGAATACTGTGAGGAAAGGGGAAAAGAGATTACTGAAGCTATACAGACACAAGGCAGCGAGCAATCAGAGCATCTTCAGCATATTTACAGGCAGGCAAAATATGTGGACAATGTGAAGTCAAAAGCATACATAAATGAGAAAAATGGTAAGTGGCAATGAAATTTATCATTTAAAGACATTAGCTTTTATACTATTTTCAATTCATTCAAGCAAGACAGATAATTTGATTTACAACACAATTAAAACGGGACAAGGCAAAGCCAATATACGTTTAATCATGTCCAGCACAATAAGAAATGCTTTTAGAAGTCAACAAAAAACAAGAGGCCCAAGAGGGCCTGTGGACGCTCTACTGGCTAACATGGCTCTTATAACATCAATGAAGTGAGTGACTGCCATTTACGTTTTTTTGAAGGTTTCAGGCAAAAAACAGCCTTTTAACTAAGTCAAGGGCCATAACTAAAGAATCTGTTAAAGTTTGGTAAAGATCAGATGAAAAATGAAGGCCCTACCGTATTAATGAGGCAAAATATAGCATGTTTAACTAAATCAAGAACTCCTCTGTTACTGGTCCGACTGGTCGAACATAGAGCTAAAAAAAAAAAAAATTAAAAAATATAATTAAAAAAACATATTTAAGGGGGAATTGACCTATTCGAAAATTTAAGGGTACGCATATGAACTATATATATTTGTAAATTTGAAGATATTTGCGATTTGAATCTGAATTTTGTTTTGCCGTTATTTAAACTTGTTTTTAATAATAACGTCTCAAATATGGCTATGTTTGACGTTTTTCATAAAAGTCCCGTTGTACTCAGTTTTCAAGATTTTTTGACATTTTTAGAGTGTTAGGCTAGTCACATGTAATTACTTTTTATATTACAATGTTCGTCTTGATGAGACCTTTCAATTGATATATAAATTATTTTATTAAAAATAAGACATAAAATAATATTTATATAATTTCCTTTTTCTTTCACCGATTTTTTACCGTGAAATTTTAAGAAAAAACAAAGTTAAAGACTTTTATCTTTTAAACGGCTTCATAAAAAACTGCACAATTTTAATATGTTTTAAGGAATTTAATTTCCTATCGGAGTATAAAATAAAATTTGCTAGTCATCGGAATATTTCTTTCAGTATTCTTGTTTTATTAACCATAATACCCTTCGAAAAAGACGTCGCGTCATGAAAAAAAAGGTCGACATCGACGGTATTTGTATTAAAGGTACATTGTACATGTTGTTGATGTATTAACAATTATTTATAGTTACCGTCTAGATGGACTGTACATGTTACTCAACATAAATTGCTGAAGGTTTTTAGCAATTCGTCAATTTCATTGACTGAATTATAACTTATATTAAATATATGTGACTAAATATATGTACGTGAAAACAGACAGTAATGAGTTGTTCGTGATTTTTCAAGATGTCAACAAGAGTAAAACACATGCGTTACAATATAATACTAATATGAGTAATAAAAATAGTACTTATGCATTATATACGCATGCATAATATGAAAGAAGAATATAATTAAAGTACGCATTTACATTATATAAGTGCATTTATGACGACACTTGGCATACCAGCCATTAGCTTTAAGACTATTAAAAAACGGGAAAGACATATTGGTCCATTTATCGAAAAAACTTGTCTCAAGGCGACTGCGAATGAAAAGATGATAACTCTTAAACATCTGAGTAACAACACCACAGCAACACCAGGTCAGCATATGGAATTCCAGTTTCAGCTGGAAGAGACATTCGATCTATTTGAAACAGTAATTGTTTTCTATATTCAACAAATATTGACGACATAACGACTCGTTTTATTGGATGATAACTCGTTTCTAAACTCTTAATGCTGTACACTAATGTGAATTTATGTTAAAAATTGCTTAATTTATAACTTAAAGGGACACTCGGCAATTTTGATGTTTTAAACTCGTGGCATCCCGTTAGTTTTTCTACATAACCTGCATATCTGCAAATCATTATAAATAATTATTTGATTAGTTCATGTCAAAGTAAATTGTGTTTTTTACTACGAATTGCTGATTATTACGGTGTCCTGTTAGGGCCAACTTATCATCGCATCTTACCATCGAGCATCGACCTAGGTCGATGGTCGATGGTAAGATGCGATGGTCGATGGTAAGATGCGATGGTAAGATGCGATGGACCATCGACCATTGCATCTTAACATCGACCATCGCATCTTACCATCGATGGTAAGATGTGATGGTAACATGGTCCTAACAGGACACCGTAGATTATAGTGTAGCGATAGTATTTTTAAGCTACGGTTGAATAACGAAGAAATAATGAAAACTCCAAATTGTATTATATTAATATATGCCAGCAGATATAACGTCAAACTGATACTGAATTGATAAATCGAAGTGAAAATAATTATTGAAAATTGTCTTGTGTCCCATTAAAACGTTATTATCATGTACTCTTTGTAATGAGTGTACACATGCATTCCAGTTCCAAATTCTTAATTTCACTTAGGAAATACATACGAATAGCATAAGAAACTGTGTAACAAATCACCAAATAGAATTTAAATGTGTGTACCTCAGAAAACGACTATATACAAACTATCTAGCAATGCGGTGTATGTATTTCTAACCAATATATGAGTATACTCATAAATAAGTATAACAGATGTTACATAATTAATAATAATATATAAATATACAACAGATCAACATATATCATATATTCAGGAGAACACAGTTTAAATTCAAAGTCTACGCAGAATGCGCACAACAATATAAAGTTGCTGCCATTACAGCCACGTGGGACGATGCAACAACTGTCGTCTGGTTCTTTTGAGTTACAGTCACGTGCTACAAGTATGATACCAGAAAACTCATCTGCAACAGCGTGTATGAATACAAATAACGACACTGTCCAGTTCACGTTCCATGAGACCTTTGTTTAGAAGATGAATAATAATATGAATGAATGGTGTTTTACGGCACGTCGACACATAAACAGGTCATATTGTGCGCAAAAACTAATGAAAGATGAAGAAATGAAGTATTAATTAAAAATTAATGTAAATATATAAAGACAAAACTATTAAAAGATAAGGGAGCGGAAGGTAAAACACGTGTTTTATTGCACGACAGTGTCACCTGATTTTTAAAGCAATGTATACTGAAAGGAAAAAGAAACGCATTTCCGCTATACATTGTATTTTTAATATGCTACTGCTAATCGAATGGTACAGCGCGACATTAGGCCTGTCCTTTCGGAAAGAAGGTTTAAACAGCACTGAACACACCAATGGTTACTCCTTTAAAGTTTCATTATCGACAAAACGCGCGTTTGGCTCAAGCAGGTGAGCAAACTTAGGATTTAAACGTTGCAATCGCTTAACATTAAACACAATACTGAAATGGCTTAACCTTTTCAAGCGAAACTTCAACATTTATGAATTTCGTGTAACAAAGTATACTTTGATTAAAATGTCTACTACATGACAGTGTTGTCCTTTCTGTAATTAGTTGAAGCCCCTTTTTGTACACAACACGTTGAGATATATCTGGAAAAGGGTGTATCTAATAGTGTAGTATAGGCAATTTTTGGATTATGCATTTCTTTTTCCTTTCAGTATATTTTGCTTCTGATAAAGCAGCGTCTGCTTATTTTAAGTTTGTTTCAGTAAGCAAAAAGCATAATAAGCAAAGCATTCTGTGTATTGTAAACGAAATGTGAAGTATAGTACTATGTTTTACACACTTTAATACATTATCCTTTATTTGTTGTGTGGCTGACACTACACTTTTTATTAAAAAAAGCTTTGATAAATAATCAAACGATTGTCTGTCTAGTAGTCTCTAATTATGAGAAAACGGATGAACAGTTCATGAAAACATACGCTGTAATGATACAGAGTAGGATAAAAAAAGTTTACATGTTTAATAACAACAAATATATCTAATGATATATAGCATGATTGACGGCTGCCTGGAAATTGTATATACATTAAACACACTTTTAAATTAACTTATTGTTTTACCCTGGAGATATACCAAATACATGACCATAGTTATTGCGGTAATTTGAGATTTGAGCGAATTAGACATGATGAATGAAAATAAATTAAATTTAGAGTTTGCACATAAACACTAGAAAAGAAGAAAAAGAAAAACTGACGGAATAATAAGTAGAAAATACGGAGCAGTATTTATCATTATCATTTAGGGTACCAGTGTTTGTTTCCAATGTTTGCGTCAACGTCCTTAGTTACATACTATATTTACGACGCGACGTCGAGAGACACCTTCATCGTTAGGGTATCATGGTTAATAAAACAAGAATACTGAAAAATGTATTCCGATGACTAGCAAATTTTATTTTATATTCGGATAGGAAATTAAATTCTCTAAAACATATAAAAATTATGCATTTTTTTATGAAGCCGTTTAAAAGATAAAAGGCTTTAACTTTGTTTTTTCTTAAAATTTCACGGTAAAAAATCGGTAAAAGAAAAAGGAAATTATATAAATAATATTTTATGTCTTATTGTAAATGAAATAATTTATATATCAGTTTAACGGTCTCATCAAGACGAACAGTTTGATGTAAAATGTAATTACATGTGACTAGCCTAACACTCTAAAAATATCAAAAACGTTGAAAACTGGGTACAACGGGACTTTTATGAAAAACGTTGAACATAGCCATATTTAAGACGTTATGATTAAACACATGTTTAAATAACGGCAAAACAAAATTCAGATTCAAATCGCAAATATCTTCAATTTTACAAATATATATAGTTCATATGCGTACCCTTAAATTTTCGAATAGGTCAATTCCCCCTTAATAAAAAAGAAAAAAAAAAAAAGAAAAAAAAAAAAGAAAAATTAAAAAAAAAGAAAAAAAAATCAATAAAAAAAAAAAAATTAATTAAAAAAATAATTAAAAAAAAAATAATTCCCTATACATGTCTATGTAAAACATGTGACCCTTGGGGCGGGGTCAAATATGACCCGAGGGTCACCATTTGAACAAACTTGGTAAAGGACCATAAGCTCATAGCAAATGCAAAATATTAAACCTCTGGCTCTTGCAGTTCCAGAGAAGAACCTTTTTTTCAGTTTTACCCTATACAAGCATTTATGTAAAACTGTAACCCCATGGGCGGGGCCAGATTTGACCCCAGGGTCCTCATTTGAACAAAACTGGTAAAGGACCATAAACTTATAGCAACAGCAAAATATTAAACCTCTGGCTCTTGCAGTTTCAGAGAAGAAGATTTTTTAAGTTTTTCCCTATACATGTCTATGTAAAACATGTGACCCTTGGGGCGGGGCCAAATGTGACCCCAGGGTCACCATTTGAACAAACTTGGTAAAGGATCATAAGCTTATAATAAATGTAACATATCAAACCTCTGACTCTTGTAGTTTGCGAGAAGATTTTTAAAAAAAAATAATCCTATATAAGTCTATGTAAAACTGTGACCCTCGGGGCGGGGACAAATGTGACCCCAGGGTCACCATTTGAACAAACTTGGTAAAGGACCATAAGCTTATATTAAATGTAACATATCAAACCTCTGACTCTTGTAGTTTGCGAGAAGAAGATTTTTAAAAAAAAAAAATCCTATATAAGTCTATGTAAAACTGTGACCCTCGGGGTGGGGACAAATTTGACCCCAGGGTCACCATTTGAACAAACTTAGTAGAGGACCATAAGCTGATGCTACATGTAATACATGAGAGCTCTGTGGCATGAGGTTCCAGAAAAGAAGATTTTTTTCAGTTTTTCCCTATACAAGCCTATGTAAAACTGCGACCCGGGGGTGGGGCCAAATGTGACCCCTGGGTCACCATTTGAACAAACTTGGTAGAGGACCACAAGCTTATAGCAAATGCAAAATATTATACCTCTGGCTCTTGCAGTTTCAAAAAAGAAGATTTTTTAAGTTTTTCCCTATACGTCTATGTAAAACCTATGACCCTTGTGGCGGGGCCAAAAGTGACCCGAGGGTCACCATTTGAACAAACTTGGTAAAGGACCATAAGCTTATAGTAAATGCAAAATATCAAATCTCTGGCTGTTGTAGTTTCCGAGAAGAAGATTTTTAAAAAAAAAATCCTATATAAGTCTATGTAAAACTGTGAACCCGGGGCGGGGACAAATTTGACCCAAGGGTCACCATTTGAACAAACTTAGTAGAGGACCATAAGCTGATGCTACATGTAATACATGAGAGCTCGGTGCCTTGTGGTTTCAGAGAAGAAGATTTTTTAAAGTTTTTTCCTATAATTATGTCTATATGAAAATGAAAAACATGCAAAACCTCAATATACAAAACCTCAATATACAAACTTTGGACCCCCAGGGCAAGGCCATTTTTGACTCCGGGGACTTTATTTGAACAAACTTGATAGTCTAGGCATTGGCGATCATTTTAAAAGAAAAACTACTGAAATCTGTCCAGCGGTTCTGGAGAAGAAGATTTTTTAAGGTTTCGACCATATATGGTAATGGCAGCCATCTTGGATGTAGTGCTGACCTAATTTTAACAACAAATCTAAAAAGCATTCACCTAAGGATCATCCACGTGAAGTTTGATCAAAATTAGCCAAGCGGTTTCTGAGGAGAAGTCGTTTGAAGAAAAGTTAACGGACGACAGACAGACAGACGACAGACAGACACACCATCCCATAAGCTCTGCTGGCCCTTATCATCCTAATAACTTCCAAATATTCAATAATATGATGCCAACATGGGCCTGAGGCTCACTTGATCGAAATATAGGATATAATCATCATTTAAGTCAAAATATTTCCAACGATTCTTGATCAATAATCTTGGTGACTGGCCTTATTTGCAAAGCTTTGAAGGTATTGATAAAAGGATAATCTTTGTGAAGTTTACTGTCAAACTAGGTCAAGCGGTTTATGATGTCATTTAAAGGGAATGTAGCAGATCTGATTAAAGTATGGGTGTCAATTCAAAAATATAGAGATTATGTAACTGTTGGAATCGATTATAGGGAAATCCTTCATGAGACGGTAGACACGAACACGCCTACCATTGAGCAAAGGATTTCCTTATAATCAAACACAACAGTTAAATATTCTATTTCTTTCATTTTAAATCAGTTCATGCATGATTTTAACTGGAATTATTCGCTTTATTGAATGTTTTCGGCAGATGACGTTGACGTCACCAACACTTTTTGATGTCATAACTCAACATCACAGTTAGTTATTTTTGTGTTTGGAGTTAGTTATTAATATTTAGCGATTATGAATATTTTTTCACTAAGAAATCCCAATCTTTCACCTATAAAAATGTAATAAAACCAAAATAATGTGCTATAGTTTCATATCCAATGTGCATATACACTAAACTAGGCCCCATAATCCGTCATGAAATATTTTGGGGTGGAAAACAGGCCAACTCTGCTAGTATTGGACTTATAAAGCGTTTATAGTAACTGATTTGATGCTTTAAGGATGTTTCAAAAAGTTCTTCTTTTATGATCAAAGTACACATTTATTAGTCCGTGACCGGAAGAACTATAAGACTGCACTCAATCTGTTAGTCTGTCAAGCTGTCAGTCCGTCACGTTTTTTCCCCCTTAACAACTTTAGTTAGGAATGAGATACTGGAATAATGAGATACTGGAATGAAACCTTCTGGGTAGGTAGCTTATATGAATAGAAAGCTTGGGATTGAATTTGGGATCACTGCCGTTAAAGTCGTTTCTGCTCAATAACTTTATTAGGAATGAGATATTGGCCCGAAACTTGCTGTCAAGGCCAACATCACTGTTACTAAATATAGAAAATTGGTTTCCGCTCAATAACTTTACTTAGGAACGAGATATTGGCCTGAAACTTCGGGTGAATGTAGCTTATATGAAAAAGGGAGCTTTGGGTTTCATTTGAGGTCACTGGGGTCAAGGTCACTGTTACTAAAAATAGGAACTACTTTACTTAGGAATGATATATTGGCTGGAAACTTCCTGTGTAGGTAGCTTATATGAAAAGGAAGCTTAAGATTGCAATTGGGGTCACTGGGTCAAGTTCTGTTACTAAAAACAGAAAATTAGTTTTATGCTTAATACCTTTACTTAGGAATATTGGCCTGAAAATTGGTGTGTAGGTAGCTTATATGACAAAGGAAGCTTTGGATTGCATTTGGGGTCACTGGGGCCAAGGTCACTGTTACTGAAAATAGAAAATTAGTTTCCGATAAATACCTTTAGTTTTCCTTGAGGGATTTTAACGAAACTTTACTTGACAAAAGGTGTGGCTCATGGAAAGGAAGCTTGGGATAGCTATTTGGGTCATTTGGTCCAAGGTCAAGGTTACTGTTACTATACATAGAAAATTGGTTTCTGACCACCAATGACATAACTTTCCTTTTAGGGAGTTTAATGAAACTTTACCCACCAGGTGTGGCTCATGGAAAGTAATCTACTATAAAAGAAAGTTGGCACCTTTAGTTAAAAACAAAACAACTGTTGTTACATTCTTTAAAAATATGTATATGAAGATAATTTGACTGCATTCTCCTATGCAGTAATTCATACACAGTTATATTCAGTTCCATACTTTTCAGACAGTTAATCTGGCATTTTACGGTTCCAACAAATTCAACACGCTAGCTAATGGAGTAATGCATTACATTCCTGTTGCGTTAGATAGTCATTGACACATTCATCTGTCAATTTATCCAATGAGAAAACTAAATATCCTCAAATACTAAAAATATCAAATTATCACACAATGCCTTGTAGGGGAAATTGTATTACGTGGAAATTATCAACCCAGCTGAGTTGTCAAATTGTCCAGCCCAAACATTTTCATAAACAATCATTTGACAGAGCGTTCTAAAAAATGCACATGGACATCTCATATGAAACTAAAGCACATTACGATGGCTTTCATTTGCATTAAGTTTGATACCAATCACTCTTCCACATCGCCTCTAGTCCCTTTAAGCAAAAACGAACAACGACGAACAGGCAAAAACCCAGTCACAATAGCCTTCAGCTCAAGTGAGCTAAAATGTAATCTTTTCTAACTTCTTTTTTGTAAAGCACTATAATGAAAACTGTTTCACTTATGCAAATATAAAACGTTTCTTGACCAACTGATCTTTCTCTCTTTTTTTTTTTACTTAATAAGCATTCAATAAAAACAATGTTCTACAATTTGAAATTCTTCTTATATATGAACAAGCATTCTGTAAATATCGAAATAATCATGTTAAATAAAGTATTAGGGTCAAACCAGAACAAACAAGCTTATAACAATAACTGGCACTTTTAGGAATAATGTGTGGAGTGGTGTCCATCAAGACAACGTCATCATTGTAAACTCAAGCTGGATTTCGTGCTGCATATATGTTTGATAAATTACCAATTAAGTAGCTCATGAGTTATAGCAACAATTATGGTACTTCTGGAATGACATTGCATATATTTTCTAAATCCAGATATACAGAGAGACCTTTTCAAGTTATATGAGGACTATTTTTCAAAGATGCCCATCAATGCCCTTTTTCCGGAGGAAGCTGATGCAGAGGAAGCAGATCTGTATGTGAAACCTTGCATGTGTCAAGAAAGTCTACAATATGTGTGTTCTGACAACCCGCAGCAACAACAATTTAAAGAGGAAAAGCCAGAAGTACAAAGTTACCATGACATATTCTATAAGAAGTCACAGCCATGCAAGAACATTTACATCACTGGGGACGCTGGTTTTGGGAAAAGTGCTTTATGTCAAAGAATGATAACAACATGGTGTCGAGCACATGCTAAACGCAAAATGGCCGACCCATCAGTTGACAATGAACAAATGTCACTGATTCACAGATTGATTTGCAAGTGCTGTAAAGCTGAACCACCTCTGCCTTCGTTATCTCAAGATGAAAAAGCCATGCTGGAATTTGATTTCTTATTCTATATCTCTCTAAGGCACGCTCGAGCAGACATCGACATAGAACAAATGATCACAAACCAGCTGCTTCCAAATCATAGTCACATTTTGTCCCCCATTTTGACAAAAGAGTTTGAAAAGTGTCTCATTATCTTAGATGGCCTTGACGAGTGGTCTCCGCCAAAGCATCACCAAACATCACCTTTCGTAAATTATGGACTTCCTACCAGAAAGACAACAAACAAATGCACCATCTTAACAACTACACGACCATGGAAGCTGGAAGTCCTGAGATTGAGAACAACAGAAATTGACCAGCAGATAACAATGAAAGGTCTCGATGAAAAATCTTCAGATGAACTGATACGATCTATCGTTAATATTTTAAATTCCAAATATGGGTATAATAGGCATGCTTCCTCTTTTAGGGAAGAGTTGCAGGATAAGAAGTTAGAGTCATTAATTACTGTACCTGTGATATTGCAACAGCTTGCTTGCCTGTGGTATGACAACAAGCCTCTCGGAGAGTCGCAGTGTGCTATTTATAGCGGGATGATTAACCTACTGTTTGAGCTGGCAGAGGAATGCCTCAAGGAACATCGGGGATTGGTAAAGATGAAACAAGAATGGAGAAAATCACAGATACAGCTACCTGAATGTTTTAAAGAAAAACTCAAATGCAAAGAATTCAGACCTCTCTTGCATTCTCTCGGCAAACTTTCATTTGAAACACTCTTCAGTGTGGACCAAGAGTCATCACTTGTGTTTGAAAGTTCAGTTGTTGAAATGTACGGATTATCCCAGACAGAGATCGATATCTGCCTCAAAGTCGGTGTTTTGTCCCAAAGCATAATAATCAAAGAGTGCACATCACGAACAAAAAGCTTGTCATTCTTGCACAAAACATTTCAGGAGTATTTAGCTGCTATGTACATTTCTATGAGCACAAATCAACATGAAGTTACTGAACATATATTTAGAATCTGCACCTCAGTGAACAAAGTGTTAGAGATGTCAAAAGTGTTCTTGTTTGTCAATGGGATGTGCCCTGAATTTTGCTCAAGAACTATCCAAACACGTTAACAATGTTGTTACTCAGGATCCTATATCAATTGAATACATACAAACAAGCAAAAGTTGTTCAAACCCAGAAAACGTTCTAAGATACATGCAGGATACCATGGCTGACTGGGTTAGAGAGAGTTTTGTCAACGGGATTAAAAACATTGAACTAAAACTTCAGAATATTTTTATCTCATTTCTGCCATTAGCAGATTATCGTCAGGAATTATATCACTTGATTGGAACAAACAAATTAAACCTCACTTCTGTACATATAGGTAAACCACTACCTAGAGAAATTAGAGAGCACCTATTGTATACTACTAACTCACTGAAGAAAATACGTATCCGAAGAAAGACGTACTCAGAAGAAAATGAAATTGACTTTATCCAGTCTTTGGTGTGTGGGTCAAAAGATACTTTAATCAATTTGGAAATAGATTCCTATGATGAGAAATACTATTTGACCAAAATGTCACTAGAACAGTTTTCTACTATGCTGTACGCTGTTCGCCACCTGACTACGATCACCTTCTGCTCCATCTCACTAACACATGCCCAGGTGGAATGCTTGATGTTATACCTCTCACAGGCGACACAGATGGAGAATATAACCCTAAAAAAATTAGAATGCAGAGACTGTTGTGACATGACCAGGAACCATTCGAACTGTGATGATGGCAAATGTGGGTATCAGTTAGATTTGTCACTGCTTCAATTACGGACACTAGAGTTGGTGGGTTTACATGTAGACAATGTCCAGGTGAATACCACGCAACTGATGCTTTGCAATTTAAGTGATTTATACAAGCCCAGTGCCCTTATGTCCATACTTCATTGTCTGGCCAGCGCTTCAGAACTACAAACACTGACCATTCACCAGCGCCGACATCTACCTGGATGTATTGAAACACTTATATCCACTCTGCCAACTCTAGAAAATGTTCAGGAACTAAATATTAGTTTGACAGGCTTTGAGGGAAAAGAAATGAAACTATCACCTGTGATGAAACATCTTAAACAAGTCACTCTAGATAACCATGATATGACAAGTCCAGCAATGATTGGTTTTATTTCCAGCATACCAGATACAAAGCAAGAAGTCAATGTTCATCTGCATTTGACAATCAAGAATGCAGTGGAGATTCGGGATTATGTTCAATCCTGCTCAAGGTTTAATATAGTTTATTGTGATTATGCTGACAACAAATTTGACACAATAACAATTCTTTGTGGATGCACACTAAGGTTTCATACAGTCAACAAATTTGACACAATAACAATTCTTTGTGGATGCACACTAAGGTTTCATACAGTCTGATTTGGCATGAGGCCCCATTGTGGATGCAGACTAAGGTTTCATACAGTCTGATTTGGCATGAGGCCCCATTGTGGATGCACACTAAGGTTTCATACAGTCTGATTTGGCATGAGGCCCCATTGGGTTTGAAGATACTCTACCGGAATCAAGAGGTTAAATATGGGGTTTTCGAGGATAATTATTTTAAAAATCTTTATGTCTAAATCTATAATAATGGATCCACATATGCTGGTTCTGGAAAGAAGGTCCTATAAAACTGTAACTCTACAATGCGACTGTAACAGTGAAATCCTATTGCCAGTGACTATAATCGTGAAATTCTGGCTGCTGTGAAATTCCTGCTGAAAGTCACTGTAACTGTGAAATTCCTGCTGCCAGTGACTGCAATTGTGAAATTCCTGCTGCCAGTGACTGTAACTGTGAAATTCCTGCTGCCAGTGACTGTAATTGTGAAATTCCTGCTGTCAGTGATTGTAACTGTGAAATTCCTGCTGCCAGTGACTGTAATTGTGAAATTCCTACTGCCAGCGACTGTAATTGTGAAATTCCTACTGTTAGTGATTGTAACTGTGAAATTCCTGTTGCCAGTGACTGTAGGGGGCAGTCCTCAGTTTCGCATGTAAATCAGAAAGAAAACAACTAAGCATCTTTTAAGTGATGGATTTAATAATAATTATGATGTGCATAGTTGCTCTTTTTTTTCAGTTTTGAGTAGTTTTGAGTACGGTAGGTGTTGTTTTTTTTTGAGACTATAAATAGAAAATGCGAAACTATCAAAAACTTGCTCATCAATTTGGAATAACTTCTTATTAGGCCGGTGAATGTATGTAAAAATTAGCATTAGCAAGAGCAGGACGTGTGCAGAAATTACACTGACATGTTGATGATTATTTTTTTGTTATTATTTATTGACATTTGAAATATTGGTAAAATCGCATTTTAGGTATGAAAGCACTAATTATTTTCCCCATAGACACCAATGTTAAAGTGTCACATATTAATGATTTGCTGCAAATTCAACTCAAGTATGGATAATGCAGCAGTGTAACGTTCATATAGAAAACTATTTTTCCACTTGAAAAATCACCAGAAAACGTGGGGTCACAAGACATGTAAGAAAGTTCTTGTTTGTTTACTAAACAGGTCAAGGGTACAGCTGTTGTTATTGATCGCCTGTTTTCATTGCTCACAAAGTGTAAGCATAGAGTCGAAATTTCGAAAATGTTCATCAGTGATCCAGTAAAACCTATTAATACGCTTCTTATACATATAACCACAAAATCAAATAGAAAGGGGCAGTTTTCCCCTACTTATAATGCCCGTTTCCATCGAAAAAGGAGGGATTACTTCTTATTATAGGAACTACATTCGACTATACCTCGGAGGTTTTCATGTAATTGGTGATGGTAAACCTATAAGAGGAGAAAACATGTTCAGATGTTTCTTAAATGAGGAGTTTGTGTTGTCATTTTCATAACAAGCTTAAAAACACCTACTTCATGCAAATCGAATGATTATTTGCCGAGATATGGTCTTTTGAATACCAAGGACAATAGTCTGAAAGTAACAAAAGTCAGATTATTTTTTTTAATTTTACACTATCTGAATTGTCATACCAAACGGCACTTCTTGTCAATACACCATATTAAATAGATTAAATGTTTAGAACATTCAATGGACATAAATAAAATATGCATTTTAGGTACAATTAGGACGATGAATATGCCAATTTATGTCGATTTTCATGCCAAAATTGATTTTTCAGTCAAATTCTTCAAAATTGGTGGTACCATACCTGATTATAGTAGCGAATACGAGCTTAATAATGCCAAAAATACTGCTAAAATCAGAATTGATACTAGCTGAATGCTACCAAGTCGAGTTTGAATGATAAGGAATAATATTTTACCTTTTATACAAATCTTTATTTTTCACAGTATCCTATTTTAGTGGGGTAGGGGAAAGATTTAGTGGTTTCATGCCTACCAAACCTGTTGACATGCAGATTTTATTCATGAAAACATGTTGCAAACATGCAACCCTACATGCTGATACCAAAAAGACATAGTTCAACTGCAAACACTTCACCAATACGTCATTTTAAACACGAAAAATAAATGAAACTGAAAATTACGACTTTTATAGACAAAATTGGACCAAAAAACGCTCAAAACCTATGTCATAAACTATGGAAAACTTATTTCTGAGCTTATTTTACCAACTGTAATCGGAAAAGTGTCCCTAGGTACGAATCTGAGCGAGTCCTTATTACTGCACGCATCTCTTATAGGTATGAAAGCACTAATTATTTTCCCCATAGACACCAATGTTAAAGTGTCACATATTAATGATTTGCTGCAAATTCAACTCAAGTATGGATAATGCAGCAGTGTAATGTTCATATAGAAAACTATTTTTCCACTTGAAAAATCACCAGAAAACGTAGACATGTAAGGAAGTTCTTGTTTGTTTACTAAACAGGTCAAGGTCACAGCTGTTTTTATGGATCGCCTGTTTTCATTGCTCACAAAGTGTAAGCATAGAGTCGAAATTTTGAAAATGATCATCAGTGATCCAGTAAAACCTATTAATACGCTTCTTATACATATAACCACAAAATCGAATAGAAATGGGCAGTTTTCCCCTACTTATAATGCCCGTTTCCATCGCAAAAGGAGGGATTACTTCTTATTATAGGAACTACATTCGACTACACCTCGGAGGTTTACATGTAATTGGTGGTGACAATGTTTCTATTCTCGATAACAAGTGTCACATAACCGTTACTAAATATGGACTGATTTGGGCCTGTCGCCTGTTAAGAATGTAGTAGTTATCATCATATTCAATTTAATACCACATAATCCTCTTTGGAGATGATGAAAACATGTGTAATTAATAAAAACAAAAACAATTTTTTTTATATCAATTGCAGTTGAATTAGTGCTGTTCCGATTAATCGATTTGATCCAGCATCGGTCGGTTAAGGCTTTTTTTCGATTAATCAATTACAATTTTTCATGATCGAGTTTACTCGTTTGTTGTAAACATAAGAAAATGAAATAAGTTTTAATTTTGAAACAAGTAATCATATATCTCTAAAGGGGCATCACAATGTATACTTAAAATAAATGTTTGGTCAGTTTCATTTAATTCCTTAATGACCAGAGCACTTCAATTGTCTTCATTATAGTCTGAAAAAGGCTTACACTGGTGTCTTATATGGAAGCCATGTTTAATCGATTAAATATCGATCATCGGTTGGTTGAAAACTTTGATGATTGGTCATGAATTTTCAACCAAATCCCAACACTAATTTAAATATGAAGAATATATTTTTTGAACAAAAAGGTATCTTCAATTTAATCATTTTTCAAATGTACCATTCATAATTATTTAAGGGGAAATAACTGCCGAAAAATTGAAATTGAATGGTGTGTACTCATTGCTTCCCTTAGCTTAATTTTATTAGCGCACGCTATTAGTTTTTTGGGCATGTAAAACTTATTCAATGGTCGGAAATTTAAAAGGGGACTTTTGCCGTGCAACATAAACATGTGATTCCCCTAGTTTGTGATTTGTCTATATTTATAAAGGAAAATAGGCTGTTTTGAGGGAGTTAAACTTTTTAAAATACTGTTTTTCTCTCCAATCATCTGAAGTGATTTGTAAAGTGGGGTCAAAAAATAAACACACCATCAAGCGCTTTATTGATAATGACGACATCTGGTGAATGACGATATCTGGTACACAACCAGTCAGGGTCTTCCCCAGAAAAAAATTCAGGCGCCGTATTTGGGAGCATTGATTTTTTTAATTTGCATTCTTGACATGGTGAGCTGAAGTATACGTGAACTTTCTTAAACTCAATTATTATAAAACGGAAATGTATGTTTTTATGGGTATTATTGTGTTCATTCCAATCCCTATACTAGTGAATTAGTATACTATTCAATAATTTTAAACACAATGAAATTATATAATGAAATTTAAAAAGTAATTTTTTGCATTTTATAATATTTAAAGTGTTTAAAGTCATTAATTTTAACTGCAAATAAATGAACAGAATTTTATCAGTCAAAATATGTTTGTGTGAAATTGGTAGAGTGTAACAAAGACAAACAAAAAAGATGTTCAATGAGGTCTCATTGTCTGCATTTAAAAATTCTACAGAAACCATGTAAAATATTAATTGGACATACAAGCCCTTATTAATTATGTTTTTAAAACTATTTTGGCCAAATTAATATTTCATAAAACATTTTTTTTTTATATCAAGCACACAATACTGTGTTTCTCTGTACTTAACCCTAATTAAAAATATTAATAAAATGACTGCTTTAATTACCCTCCTTTATTAAAAGAATAAGTATTTTCCTTTCTAATTTTTAAAAAATACATTAATTTTATACTTTGTTCTTCATTATTTAAAAAACAAATTGTTAATGATTTTGACAAAATGGCATACATTATTTAAAAATATGCAAATTAGGCAACCCATATGAACGCTAATGGTTAAACACCTATATACATATACAGGATAACTTCCAATGCCATCATAAGTGAAAACAACTAATGGTTTACACATTGTCAGGAACTGTGTACTATTTTAAAAAACCTGCAAACCAGTGATGATGTGTTTGTTACATGACACAAACAGAGGTTGTTTGTCTGATAATAAGATCAAAGCACAGAGGCAGCTTTGTAGGCCTGCTGATTCAGAGGTGTTCAAGTGTGGAGTGATATATATAGGGTGATCTAATTACAAGACAGTTAATCTGTACAAAATCAGGGGCTGTCTTGTCTGTCTGATAATAAGTTGTAGGCACACCACACAAACAAAGGTTACCCCTGCTGATTCAGAGGTGTTCAAGTGTGGAGTGATATATATAGGGTGATCTAATTACCAGACAGTTGATCTGTACAAAATCAGGGGCTGTCTATCTGATAATAAGATCAAAGCACAGCGGCAGCTTTGTAGGCACCGCGGGAGATAGGTTTATGGAAATCAGGCACAGCAGCCCCGCTGTGCTAAAAGCATCTGGGGAAGACCCTGCCAGTAGAGCTACATTGGTCGAAGACCATTATTGCCATTTATGTTCATTAAAGGCTGCTTAATTTTCCCTCATCATTTTAAATTCATTTTCCTGTGCCGGTTTTCCTTATTTCCTTCCAAGGTTTTCCTTATATAAACATCAAAATTCTAATGCAAGGCCCATCAATCGATAAAATGTAAGCATTACAACGGTTGTGAAGTAAACTAGATGTTGTCAATGTCAAACTGTAAATCAACTTCAGTTTCAATTATTTCAGGAGTTATTGAGAAGAAATGAGATTCTAAGACAAACAAGGGCCATAACTCAAATTTTATTGTAAAATATATATGTTATTGCACACAAAACAAATGTTTATGAAATAAATCATAGATCTATATGATCTATATGAAGTTTGGTATAATAATATTTAAGGAGTTTAAGATATAAGAAGTTGCAGTGACATTTCAATAATACAAGCTAGGCAAAACTTTTTTTTTTAAATGGCTTGGCCCTGCCAAAATAGCCTGTTAAGAGTATAATATTCTCATCCAAATTTACTGTCAATTCTACATTTTAAATTATATAACTCCTTACCAATTTGTGCATTATTATTTTGAGAGAGGTCGCCCAGTCCAATCATGTTGTAGAATTCTGAGTTGAAGCCCCCATCAGCAACGTATGTCCACTTGGCTACTACTGAACACAGGGATCTGAAATATGATCATAGCTAACACACAGGGAATACTTCATAGTTGTGTTACCTTCTTATTACAATCATATAGCACTGAAGGTGGGTAACGTGGTACATTATGCCAACAAAATAAATACCTGTGTTTCTGGTGGCCCGACCGACCCTATTTTTAAGGGGCCGACCCTAAAACTTTTTATGAAAAAAAATTATTATTTTTTTTTATTTGTTCTGAACAATGATTTATCATAATGTATCGCGGTAAACTGACATCACAGAGAAACTTTCAGCTGTATCATCAACTTGTATGGTGTTTATGAGATAAATACATGTAGAATCTCACAATATCTTGCTCCAAAAAAAATAAAAATAAATAAACAATAAAAACAAATAATAAAAATCTCTACCTACCGACCCTATTTTTTTAGAGCATGCAATAGGAAAAACACCTATTTTTTTGGGGCCTTAACAGTTTCCTATATAAAGTACAATAATTACTAATTATAATATACAACAAGTCGTACCAGACCATAGAGGAATCTCCAAAACATAATGTAGCTGTCCCAAGATTCACATTGGCAAATATCTACAAATAATGCTCATGTTGCAGTGAATTGCGATTTTATTAATGCCAAGTTTGCGCTTAAAATAGACAGGAATACCTTCTTACCCTGGCGCGTACTATAGACAGGAATACCTTCTTACCCTGGCGCGTAACATAGACAGGAATACCGTCTTACACTGGTGCATAACATAGACAGGAATACCTACTTACACTGGCGCGTAACATAGACAGGAATACCTTCTTACACTGGCGCGTAACATAGACAGGAATACCTTCTTACACTGGCGCGTAACATAGACAGGAATACCTTCTTACACTGGCGCGTAACAGACAGGAATACCTTCTTACACTGGCGCGTAACACAGACAGGAATACCTTCTTATACTGGCGCGTAACATAGACAGAAATACCTTCTTACCCTGGCACGTAACATAGACAGGAATACCTTCTTACCCTGGCGCATAACATAGACAGGAATACCTTTTTACCCTGGCACGTAACATAGACAGGAATACCTTCTAACACTGGCGCGTAACATAGACAGGAATACCTTCTTACACTGGCGCGTAACACAGACAGGAATACCTTCTTACACTGGCGCGTAACACAGACAGGATCACCTTCTTACCCTGGCGCGTAACATAGACAGGAATACCTTCTTACACTGGTGCATAACATAGACAGGAATACCTTCTTACACTGGCGCGTAACATAGACAGGAATACCTTCTTACACTAGCGCGTACTATAGACAGGAATACCTTCTTACCCTGGCGCGTAACAGACAGGAATACCGTCTTACACTGGTGCATAACATAGACAGGAATACCTTCTTACACTGGCGCGTAATATAGACAGGAATACCTTCTTACACTGGCGCGTAACACAGACAGGAATACCTTCTTATACTGGCGTGTAACATAGACAGAAATAACTTCTTACCCTGGCGCATAACATAGGAATACCTTCTTACACTGGCGCGTAACATAGACAGGAATACCTTCTTACCCTGGCACGTAACATAGACAGGAATACCTTCTTACACTTGCGCATAACATAGACAGAAATGCCTTCTTACCCTGGTGCATAACATAGACAGGAATACCTTCTTACCCTGGCGTGTAACATAGACAGGAATACCTTCTTACACTGGCCCGTAACATAGACAGGAATACCTTCTTACCCTGGCGCGTAACATAGACAGAAATACCTTCTTACCCTGGCGCGTAACATAGACAGGAATACCTTCTTACCGTGGTGCATAACATAAGACAGGTATACCTTCTTACCCTGGCGCGTAACAGACAGAAATACCTTCTTACCCTGGCGCGTAACATAGACAGGAATACCTTCTTACCCTGGTGCATAACATAGACAGGAATACCTTCCTACCCTGGCGCGTAACATAGACAGAAATACCTTCTTACCCTGGCGCGTAACATAGACAGGAATACCTTCTTACCCTGGTGCTTAACATAGACAGGTATACCTTCTTACCCTGGCGCGTACTATAGACAGGAATACCTTTTTACCCTGGCGCGTAACATAGACAGGAATACCGTCTTACACTGGTGCATAACATAGACAGGAATACCTTCTAACACTGGCGCGTAACATAGACAGGAATACCTTCTTACACTGGCGTGTAACATAGACAGGAATACCTTCTTACACTGGCGCGTAACACAGACAGGAATACCTTCTCACACTGGCGCGTAACATAGACAGAAATACCTTCTTACCCTGGCGCGTAACATAGGAATACCTTCTTACACTGGCGCGTAACATAGACAGGAATACCTTCTTACCCTGGCACGTAACATAGACAGGAATACCTTCTTACACTGGCGCATAACATAGACAGAAATACCTTCTTACCCTGGTGCATAACATAGACAGGAATACCTTCTTACCCTGGCGCGTAACATATACACCAATACCTTCTTACACTGGCGCATAACATAGACAGGAATACCTTCTTACCCTGACGCGTAACATAGACAGAAATACCTTCTTACCCTGGCGCGTAACATAGACAGGATCACCTTCTTACCCTGGTGCATAACATAGACAGGAAAACCTTCTTACACTGGCGCGTAACATAAGACAGGAATACCTTCTTACACTGGCGCATAACACAGACAGGAATACCTTCTTACCCTGGTGCGTAACATAGACAGGAATATCTTCTTACACTTGCGCGTAACATAGACAGGAATATCTTTTTACACTGGCGCGTAACACAGACAGGAATACCTTCTTGGCGCGTAACATAGACAGGAATATCTTCTTACCCTGGCGCGTAACATAGACAGGAATACCTTCTTACCCTGGCGCGTAACACAGACAGGAATACCTTCTTGGCACGTAACATAGACAGGAATACCTTCTTACCCTGGCGCTTAACATAGACAGGAATACCTTCTTACCCTGGCGCGTAACATAGACAGGAATACCTTCTTACCCTGGCGCGTAACATAGACAGGAATACCTTCTTACACTGGCGCGTAACAGACAAGAATACCTTCTTACACTGGCGCGTAACATAGACAGGAATACCTTATTACCCTGGCGCATAACATAAACAGGAATACCTTCTTACACTGGCGCGTAACATAGACAGGAATATCTTCTTACCCTGGCGCTTAACATAGACAGGAATACCTTCTTACCCTGGCGCGTAACATAGACAGGAATACCTTCTTACACTGGCGCGTAACAGACAGGAATACCTTTTTACACTGGCGCGTAACATAGACAGGAATACCTTCTTACCCTGGCGCGTAACATAGACAGAAATATCTTCTTACACTGGCGCGTAACATAGACAGGAATACCTTCTTACCCTGGCGCGTAACATAGACAGGAATACCTTCTTACACTGGCGCGTAACATAGACAGGAATACCTTCTTACCCTGGTGCGTAACATAGACAGGAATACCTTCTTACTCTGGCGCATAACATAGACAGGAATACCTTCTTACTCTGGCGCATAACATAGACAGGAATACCTTCTTACCCTGGGGCGTAACATAGACATGAATACCTTCTTCGAGTCTATTATTTTATAAGTTCGGTGTAATTTGTTTTGGTGGTTTATGGCTCATTTAGTTTATTATTATCAATTCAATACAGAAATAATGTATTTGAAAAATTCAATAAAAATTACCAATTCTGATGTGCTCCGTTTTACCGGTAAATAGACCATTTCTTAATGCTTGGTCATACACCATTTGCACTGGGTTAGGAAGAGAAACTAGATTTTCATTTGACAATTACACCTACAATCAAGCCTACAGCATCTTGTGTACAACAAATGCATTTCAGTAGATATCGAACATATACATACTGTATTTCCCCTAATAGTAGCGACATCGAAAATATACATACTGTATTTCCCCTAATAGTAGCGATATCGAAAATATACATACTGTATTTCCACTAATAGTAGCGATATCGAAAATATACATACTGTGTTTCCCCTAATATTAGTGATATCCAAAATATACATACTGTATTTTCCTAATAGTAGCGATATCGAAAATATACATACTGTATTTCCCCTAATAGTAGCAATATCGAAAATATACAAACTGTATTTCCCCTAATAGTAGCAATATCGAAAATATACATACTGTATTTCCCCTAACAGTAGCAGTATCAAAAATATACATACTGTATTTCCCCTAATAGCAGCGCCAGGGTGCAACGAGTACCAAGGGGGCACTCTTATAAAATTAAAATGTAAATAAATTGTATTTTCATTGATTTTTTTTGTGGGGGGATTTTGGATACAAAGAGCAACAATGTATTGAAAAAAATATGTTTTGTTTTTTATACTACTATTAGGGTTGGCACTAGAGTTGGGTACCGCGAAAAATAAAATACCACGTTTTTTTAGCAAATACCGCAGTACGCGCTACATGTAAGCTTTGTAGCTGCAAAAACATGAATTCATATATTGCAGGATAACATAGGACTACTCTACTAGCTCCATAAGTAGCCATAAGAATCACAAACGTACCACTTGACAGTTTGTTATTATCTTTAATTGTTTTTATTTACTTGTTTTTAATGAGATTGTATACTTATATATTTAATTGTTTGATTAAATGTGTTATATTCACAATGAAGCACTCTGCAAACAAACGTGAATTAGAGCAGGGTTCAAATTCGGCCTGGATTTTAGGGAGATGTGACTCCTCTCTCCAAAGAAAATAGAGAGAAGTGACAGAAAATAGAGAGGTGACCGAAAATAGGGAGAAGCGAGGAAGACATGATCTTATAATTGATGTTTACCCCCAATTGGTTAAAACTTTTTGATTAAATTATAGCTAAATGCACTTAACGTTTCACAGTAAAAGGTTTCGTTAGTTTTATTCACTGGCACTCTTTACACATATATACCGTAAATATAAAAGAAAGAAGGATTGATATAAGAATTAATATACCGTATTCCTCCGCCTATAGCGCGCATTTTTTTACCCCAGATTCTGTGGCTGAAGTTGGGGTGCGCGGTTTAAGCAACAAGTGATATTTTACTCTTGTTTTTTCAGCCAAGACGAGAAGTTTTGTGGGTTTCAAAAAGTCGCAAGACCGTCCGTTTACTAGAGAGATTGAATCAAACAAAAGTTGGCTTGTTTCTATTGTTTCAATAAAATGCGTTGTATGCTATATGCTTATTATCAATAAAAATAATAAAATCAAACTTTACCATGTTTTATGTTAATTATTGTTGAGAAAATACCATTGAAATGTTGAAAAAAAAAATTGTTTACATCAATCGGCAAAGTGAACTGATAACGAGGCTGTGGTTTCCGTTTTACGTAGACGGGTTTACCGTGAATAGAATAGAATAGAATATTATGTTTTCTTCCTAACGACGACTACCGGGTACATTTATCGCACATATTTATTTGTTAAAGTCTGAATTTTGACAACGTAAAATCTTGATTATTCATAAAGGGTTTAATTGACTGGGAAAATGTGTGAAGTGTTTGGTTTTTGCTAATCTGACCGCAAACAACGATGACTATGGTGATTATTAAACAAACATGTAACAATACATGTACGCAGAAAAATGTCAATTCCTTAATTGTCCTTGATTACTTCAGAAGTTTGAGTAGGTGCTGACACAATGTGTTAGGAAAATGCGTTTAATAGGTGATGCCACAAGACAATGCATCTCATTTCGAGAAACCTCTCAAACTGTCAACACCTTCAAATTGTCAACACCTTCAAATTGACAAGCAAGAGTTAATAACCTGGAAACAACACCAGTCATACAATGCCAGATTAATAAATTTAATATGATCATAACAAAAGTTGAACACGGGTGTGGGGATTTTTATTTTATTGAAACTTGAGTTAACAACAAAAGTACACTCAACAGTACAAGTTTATTTACACTTGAGTAAAAAAACACATTCCAACATGCAGCTTGATTTAGCCAATTAAAATTTGTTTTACATTTTCTCTTTGGTCAATGATTCAAAATGGCGCTCTGCTGTCCTGAAATTGAAAACACATGTTTTTTATGCGTGGTTTACGCTACAATACATAACAAAAAGTTTTTTTCCAAGGATTTCAGGCCCAAAGTCGGGGTGTGCGTTATATGCGCATGCGCGCTATAGGCCGACAAATACGGTAATACATTGCATGCATCTTTATTTATTCATATGAAAAAAGTGTATTTACAATTTTGCTGATGTTGAACTAATTCAATTTAATCTAATGAAAAAAGTTTCTCCTCCATCCGAAATTATGTACTTCTCCGAACTACTATGACACCGCACTTCCCGGTTGGAAAGTATCGCCGAAAATTAAGTAGAAATATCATCAATTACAAACTTGTTTTCAAGCATTAATTTGTTTTGATGCCAATAGGTCCGTCTTATCAAACAATTAAGAAAACACAACTCTAATTGATACTCGGTGGTATCATTTAATGGTGGTATCATTTAATCCCCTCATCAATTATCTTCAACTTGTTGATTCGATCACGTTTTCAATTGAATGTCAACAATATTTTTAACACGCAATAGTCTGACTGTAACAGAAGCTACGATTGGCCAATTGCTTAGCTATTCGCAATCTCATTGGATAAGGCGTCTTTATTCCACTTTACAGTTTAACTTGTAAACAAGAATGGCCAGGGATCGATGGCGAAATCTGCCTCGGGGATATCATAACAGTAGGCAAGCATGCTCCCCGCTGGGTTTCCGCTGTGATCGATCAAAGCAATTATTATAATCCCTTCCCAGCGACATCTATGCCTGTCTGAGACATCAACAACAGGTCAATTACACGGTTGGTTTCACTTCGCTAGAGTGCGAAAAAAAAATGCGAAATGGTCAATTTGACGGCGACTTTGGCTGAAAAAAAAGCGATGTGACTGGGAAAAAGGGAGACTTTGTCGCTTGTATCGCCCTCCAGTTTGAACACTGTTAGAGGAAGAAAACATATTTTTTCTTTGGTAATTTTCGTATATTTCTCGGTCATGGAAAGAGCCGAAGTACCGGTAGGGACCCAAAAGTACCATGGTGCGTACCGCCAAAGCTAAATACTGATGTTAACCGGTATACCGGTAATATCGTGCACCTCTAGTTGGCGCTCTTATTAGGGGAAATTCGGCTTAAGTTCTGTTTCTGTGTGAAGAAGTTTCATTGATTTTATTATGTTTGTGGTATCGGCCAACATCAATAACAGACCTTTAACCTGAATGTGGCATGGTCCAATTGTAACTGCCTTGTCGATTTACGTAATCGGTAAACACCGCCGGGAAATTGACGAGGAAGTTCTGATTTTGGTTGAGCTTGGACATGTATGCATGTTATGTGGATAAACTAAGGGGTCGCCACGAGTTTTAAACAAGTCAGGATTGCCATGTGTCTATTTAAAATATGTTTGTTTTACACTGCATATATGACGTTAAATTATGCAATATTTGTGAGATGTATATGTAAAATGCAGGAAGAAATGGATTATAAATTCGTATAAATTGATAAATTGTATATCTCTTTACATATTCCATAGTGACATAATTATACAAGTTGTGCAGAATTTTTCATAATCATGTTTTGTTTTTAAATATACAGTCAAACTTTGTTAGGTCGATCTCGCTTAAATCAAAAACACTGGGTAAGTCGATACAATGGTGCAGTCTGGACTTTCTTCCTTCATATTCTATGAGTTTTATGCTCGGATAAATCAATATTCATTATGTCTCCCCCACTTTGTGGAGGGGGTACATATTGTTTTTGTGCTGTCTGTCGTCTGTTGACTGTATGTCACAAACTTTGTCCAGACTAGTTCTCCTGAACCCCTGAAACTTTGCAGGGATGATCAGTACCAAGCCTAGTTGTGCATATCGTTGCCGTGTTCCGGTTGAGTGATTTTCGGCAGAGTTATGGCCCTTTAAAGGTTTTAGTACACAGACTTTGTCGGGACAAGTTTTCCTTAACACCTTGCCGGATTTCAATAAAACTTTGCAGAGATGATCAGTGCCAAGCCTAGTTGTGCATATCCTCGCAATGTTTCGGTTGAATGATTTTTGGCAAAGTTATCGCCCTTTAAATGTTTTAATAAACAAACTTTGTCAGGACTAGATCTCCTGAACCACTGGCCTGATTTCAACAAAACTTTGCAGGGATGATCAGTTCCATGCCCAGTTATGCATATCATTGCCATGTTCCGGTTGAAAGATTTTTGGTGGAGCTATGGCCCTTTAAAGGTTTTAATACACAAATTTTGTCCACACTAGTTGTCATTAACTGCTGGCCAGATTTCAACGAAACTTTGCAGGGATGATCAGTACCAAGCCTAGTTGTGCATATCAGCGCCATGTTCCGGTTGAATGATTTTTGGCAGAGTTATGACCCTTTAAAGGTTTTAATATACAAACTTTGTCCGAACTAGTTCTCCTGAACCCCTGGCCAGATTTCAGCTAAACTTGGCAAGGATGATCTGTACCAAGCCTAGTTGCGCATCGTCATTGTGTTTTGTGTTCTGGTTGAATGATTTATTTGCAGAGTTATGGCCCTTTAAAGATTTTAATACATAAACTTTGTCTGGACTAGTTCTCCTGTTCCCCTGGCCAAATTTTAGCTAAACTTGGCAAGGATGATCTGTAACAAGTCTAGTTGCGCCTATTATCTTTGTGTTCAAGGTGAACGTTTTTTTGCAGATTCATGGCCTTTTACCCAGTAGGGGAGACAATTAAGCAATTTAAGTTGAACAAAAACAATTTTAATTAAGGTTTGAGTGATTCGCATTGTGTTTGCTTGTTTAGTTATAATAAAAGAAGTAAGAACTTTACGTCAATCATTCCCTCAGCATGTCTGAAGAAACAAAAGTGATTTTTTTCTAGTACGGAGTGCGAGCGATCTGCTAGAAATTGAAGTTTGAGATTTTCATTCAATGTTATTGAAAAGACTTGTAAAGTTTATATAACCGTGTTATGTGTATATGTAACCATGTTATGTGTATATGTAACTGTGTTATGTGTATATGTAACAGTGTTATGAGTATATGTAACCATGTTATGTGTATATGTAACCGTGTTATGTGTATATGTAACCGTGTTGTGTATATGTAACCGTATTGTGTATATGTGACTGTGTTATGTGTATGTAACCGTGTTATGTGTATATGTAACCGTGTTATGTGTACATGTTACCATGTTATGTGTGTATGTAACCGTGTTATGTGTGTATGTAACCGTGTTATGTGTATATGTAACCGTGTTATGTGTATATGTAGCTGTGTTATGTGTATATGTTACCATGTTATGTGTGTATGTAACTGTGTTATGTGTGTATGTAACCGTGTTATGTGTATATGTAACCGTGTTATGTGTATATGTTACCATGTTATGTGTGTATGTAACTGTGTTATGTGTGTATGTAACCGTGTTATGTGTATATGTAACCGTGTTATGTGTATATGTAGCCGTGTTATGTGTATATGTACATGTGCAATTTTTAGTTGAACTAATTAACTATGTATTGATGCTTATATATTGTGCTGTTTAGATAATCGTCTTTATATTGTAATAAAAAATAAAATAAAGAATACATTCTTTTATTTTTATAAATCTATACATTTAAACTCGATCTAGAGTTATTTGCTTTATTTATAATATGCTGTGTAGAGAAATGACGTCACCAAATATCATTTATCCAAGCGGAATCTTCAATCCTTACAAAGATATTATAAAATATGCAAGTAGATATAGTAGTAATTTTATAAAATATAAATACATTTAAAAATACATGTATAACTGATTTTAAATAAAATGTCATCATTTCGTCTCATCATTTCGTCTCATCTAACGCTTATGCAATACATTGTATTTAAAATCTATGTTGCATAAAATGGGTGGGGTAATTTTTAGTCCTATTATTAACTTGTTTAGTTTGATACTCGGTTAGCTCAATATATAAAAGCTGGTTCCAAAAGTATCGAGATAATGATATTTGATTGTATATTTATCGATGTGTAAAACTTATGTTGAAGAGAAAACATGACGCAGTGGTTACGTACCTTGAAAGACAGTCAGTTGACCTCCATGTCAGAAAGTCACACAAGTCAAAGAAATGTCCAGCTTTGTCCCAACATTGCTCTTTCAAGTTCTGAAATATAAATAAATCAGGTACATCATATTTGCTCGAGACACCAACTCTATTAAGGGATCACCTGCTTTAAAGTACAATCACTTCAGTGTTCCCAATCTTATCGTTTTAAACGCACCTTTATCAAGAGACCATCTGTGTTAATGATTATGAATGGTTGGTTGATTGAATGATGTTTCACGTCATCTTCAGCACATTTAGGCTATATACGACGGTCGGTTTTTTAGTGGTGGAGGCAGACACCCACTTTTCCTGGGTAGAACCAGTACTGTATACCGCCCGCCATCTGTAAGAATAGACACTTTCTCACATACAAGTGAAGCTCTAAATGAAGCTCACCCTGAACTGCAGAGTTGCTGCAAATTCTATCGTAGAAACTCCATTTACGCTTGAGCCACGTTATTGTTTTTCTGCCACTGCTCTTTTGATGCGAGCGAGGAAGCACCTGAAACAATGCAGGGATCATGATGAAGACCTTTAATGAACATGAACAAAAAAATGATTAAATGATAAAATGAATTTGGGGGGATTCTACCCCGTCTAAATGATTATAAAAACCATCAGTATGACAAAAAGTTCACAGTTAGAATAGTATGCAAACACATTTTATTTGATACAAATCATTAAATATAAGTTTTTAATCAGAAGCGTATCTGCAATTGGACATAACTACAAATAAATATTTAGGCACTCAGCGAGTTTGAACTCGGGACCCCTTGCATGTGAAGCGGACGCTCTACCGATATCGCCATAATAGCTAGCCCTGCGGCAAGACAGTAGTAACGCGCTTATTAACCTATCTATTTAGATAACTGAGTCCTATTACATATTCACTACAAATTAGTGGAGCATCACTTTGCCTTTTTGAGCCAGAGTAGTTTTGGTGGTTCCATTTCTAGTGAGATGGCGCCACCTGTATACTTGAGAACGTCGTGATTAGTTGAATTTATAAAGTCTGCCTCCCCTGCCGCTCGGTGGTCCATCCACATGATGATGTCACAATCTGGGTTACCTGGATACAAGAAAGAAACATTTTACCGATTTTATTAGATCTTAAGATTCTATACAGATTAATACAGTAATTTGACGTAATATTACCGAATTAGAGAGACTTAAACCAATTACAAAATTGTACATATTTTCTTCTAAAGTCAACCTTGAATGGGCTGTTGGCAAATTGATGTGAAATACATATAATATTGGATGACAGGCACAATTTATATGTTGTTCTAAGTTGTTGAAATATTGTAACGCTAAGGCAGATTTAATTTAATCCATGTGTTCTGAGGACCAACCCACCCACCCATCCAATCATGTACTCTTTATTCTCTTTGAGAGATTACAACATGGAAAGAAATTGAAAAGACATTTACAACACAAACAAATTAAACATTTTCAAAACATAAGAAATATATAAACAAACAAAAGAAATAAGCAAAATAATCAGTATTATACATGAAGAGTTAAGACCGAATGTGAAACAGCCCAGTTAACATTACCTGTTGGACATACGGAGAGTGGTTTACCCTCTGTATCCATGACTACCAGAGAACATGTTGCATCAAACCCCACCCCACACACATCATCTACACTAATGCCGGGGGATGAACACACCATCTGAAGAACAAAGAAGAACGCTGTTAGGTAGGAATTTTTAAAGTAGCTATCCCGCCAACATCAGCCAAATTTTACTATAAACCTAGCTGATCTCGACGCTGGTGCAGAGCTGCCTATACACAGATACGCACCTGCGTATGAACATTTTGAAGAAAAAAAAATGCATAAACAATTTCAAACAATCACATCCTGATTAAGCTTTGATACTCTCCGCTTCTAGGATCTGACAACACTGCCTAGGAGGTCACATCAGATCGACCTTTCATCTAATCAATATACATGATTTTATGCTTATTTGTATGGTGTTTTACGTCATTTTCAACACATGTAAGGTTATATATGATGGTCGATTTTTTGTGGTGAAGGCAGACCATCCCAGTTTTCCTGGGTAAAACCATTACTGTACACCTCCCGCCATCCGTAATAATCGACACCAATGAAATCGCGCGTTTCATATGCACTTCAGATGATGTTCAAGTGAAATGAACAAACGAAAATCCACAAAAAACACATATATCCGAAAAAAGATAGTCGCCGTGTGTTATTGCTGTGGATTGCACGATAATTCAAAGAAATGAACTAAATGGCATGTTTTACATCAAGAATACAAAGAAAATCATGGCCGCGGTCATGTTTTTTTGAAAACATTCGGAACATTCTGTTTGTATATGAAAAATATTTATCATGCAACTAATGTTTCAACTATACAAATACAGCTACTGTCTACTAACCTAATATTTTCCGCCCAACTGCTGTATTATGCTAGTGGCTACACGCGCTATTATTTGATGACTTAAAAAGTCAGGAATCAGCTATTTAAACTACAAATATACACAATATTTTGTATGCTTATCAATTTAGAAATGCAATACATTATCAAAAGAAAGTATTTTGCAGTTATTATCGATATAAATATACTTAAACGACGAAAAAGTTTTTTGCCAAAGTTACTTCCCCTGACAAACTATCCTCCATTTGTATTTTAACAGCAGCAGACATAAACTGTACATTTCCATCGTTTTTCAGGTAAATTAGGTCATTTAAAACAGCTGTATGATAAAGCTTGTGTCGAAAAGTGATAAATACTCGCTCGCATTCATCACTTTTCTTACACTCACCAAAATACAGCTGAAATTCTAAGTTACTAAGCATGTAATTCTTATTCTACCGAGATTATTGCGGCATTATATTTTCTATAAAGTATGTCTTATTTGATGCGTCAGACTCATTTAGCTCAGTCGGTAGCGAGGTCGACGAAAACTGTTCTAGCTACGCCCCTGCGAGGTATATATACGTAACTTACATATTTTATGAATCCAAACTCTAAATACACAATATAAACAGCTTTAACCAGCCAAGCCAAACCCCAAAACTGAGGTGTTGAATTAAGAGTTACCAACTCATAATTCATTTTACGCATATTCAATCACAGGTATTTCAAGAACCCATGAAAAAAAGCACATACACTTTATTATGACCTGAACACCTGGAGAGAGTTTCTATAAATGGTTATTTAGTGTAATTTTGCCGTTATTTGGCGGTTAGTTTCTTTAACTATTGCAATTTTGCCGTTATTTGGCGGGTTAGTTAAGAAATTACAAAATTACACTACAAAACCGTGTACATGTATCATAATTCTATACAGGTGTTCAGGTAAAATAAAGCATTTTTTCACGGGTTCTAAAAATGAATTATGAGTTGGTAATTGTTAATTCGACACTACAGTTTCGGGTTTGGCCTGGCTGGTGTATTGTGTCTATAGAGTTTGGATTCTCAAAATATGCAAGTTTATATATTTACTCATCGTCAGAAGGTTTAGAAAATGGTGTACATATGATGTAAAATTTGCCTGTTGTTGGCGGAATAGCTACTTTAAGGTTTTTGGACAATCTCATTAAAATCAGATACAAATTCACTCCACTACTTTCCACTATTTATTTGCTCCACTATTTTCCACTATTTAGCAAATTTAGTGGAGTGATTTTTGTATCATATTTTAATGCGATTGGGTTTTTGGACTTATTTAGGGACATTATCTACCATTTTAGGAAGACACAAGCATAGGTTTAAGGCAAATAACACAAACCCCATACATTTGCATTACTTTGCCTATTATTTGCTGAGGGTGCCCCTAGATTTGTGCCTTTATTAGACAATGCAAATTCAGAATCTTAAAAAAAAAAACTTCATTGTAAAGCACGGTGTTAATATATAATTTGCAATGAAACAAATCAAATCTAACAGGGGTTGGGAATTCATCCTAGGCAATGCAATGCAATATCTAAGGTACTATAATAGTCTTGGTCATGTTTTGTGGGGGACCTTTTTTCAATATCTGTGCAATGCTCCATTTGCACAAGATCGGTCAATTCTGGATACGTTCAGGACTAAGACTTACTGTTTCATTCTTCCATTCTTCATCGGTTTTTGCGCACAATATGACCTATATATGTGTCGACGTGCCGTAAAACATCATTCATTCGTTCATGTAGATAGAACAAGCAATTAAGTGACATTGTGCAAAAACTTTAACTGAAGGATTATTTGCACCAGATCATATAACCTGGTGGGCATTATGATTTACATATCATCAACACCATTTGCTATTAAAAAAACAACATGCTCTAAAACAAGAGGCCCAAGAGGGCCTGTAGCGCTCTACTGGCTGTCCTAACATTTTTTAAGACAATCTGTGCAAGTTTGGTAAAGATCAAATAACATACATGAAGGTGCTAGAGTGTTCATACGGCAGAAAATGGCATTTTTCAGCAAAACAAGGGCCATAACTCTGGTGCAATTTATCCCATCTGGCTAGTTTTCGAACTTGTCCAAGCTTTCATTGATATAAAGACACTGGCAAAGTTTCATAAAGATCAAATAATAAACGTCTGAGCTTTCATAAATTATATTAACAATCTGTACAAGTTTGGTAAAAAATCAAATAATAAATGAAGGTGCTAGTGTTCACAAGCAGACTATTCGATTTTTCAAAGAATAATAAATTATATAGCAAGCATCAGAAAACAATGTGGGTTGTGGGACAGGTGGGTATAGAAACTCGGGCCGATATAAAATTATTGTTAGAATCTCATAGAAATTATAGTAAAATTTGGGGCAGGGTGTGAAATTTTAATCCAAAATTGCTGTCATTTTAAAGAAATTTGTGGTCAAAAGGCAACTCAGGGAGTGCGTGTTCCAGTGGTAGAGCGCCGAACTCCAGATTGAGAGGTCGTGGGTTTGATCCTCGCCTCGCCCACATTATTTATCCTTGAGCAAGATAATTAATCCACATTGCTTAGTACTGGTTCTACCCAGGAAGCCATTGAGAGTGATTAATCTAAGTTGCACTAATTAACTTGTTTCACAATCGATGTAAAATAAATATGTTTAAACTAAAACTAACTCATGGAGGGAGGGGATATCTGGCAATTTTTATTGTGGTCTCATTTCAGTTTTTTTTTATTGATATTTCAACTGTGTATCTGAATTTAATCTAATTGTTTTATATGCAAATAATTGCGTTCAAATTAAAAAAAAAATATCCAAATAATGAAAGATAAAATGAAAACAATTCCCCTCCCCATGTCCTCCATGTGAGGGGAGCCCATAAACCAATGAGGGTGGGGGTGGGGTAGGTGAGGGTAGGGCAGGGTGGGGGCCCATCATTGATAACGGTGTAGATAAAACAAAACAACATTCGGGTGGTGATGATGGGTATGAGGGATGGTTGGGTGGGGGCGAAACATAAACTGATAAAACAAAACAACACAGATATATGCAAAAACAAACAAACAAAAAAATTATTCGGGTGGAGGTGATAATGGGGTGGTAGAATGGTTGTGGGGTGGGGGCGAAACATACTGATCAACTGATAAAACAAACCAACACAGAGATATGTAAAAAAAAACAGCATCATAGCTATGTGTAAGAATTGACCAAAACAACAAAGAAATATGTAAAAAAAAAAAGGGGCTGGGGAGGGGGATGGGATAGGAGGGAGCCCATGCCCCAATATGGGTGAAGAATGAATAAGATGCATAATGCTATAAGAATCCCCAACCAAAATTAGAGATATATACAACAGCTTATATGCAAACCTAGATCTGCCTTTATGACACATTTTATGGGCCATCACAATGGGAGCTCAGAATTTGCAGAAGACAAAATTACTTACGCAACCCTTTCAAACATACTGTAAAGAAACCAATTCCCAAATTTAGTTGATCTAGGACAAGAAAATTAAGAGATATAGACCTGTAAACACAGCTTACACACAAAATTTGATGTGAAATAGACACATTTTAAGGCTATCAGAATTTGGGTTGCATGGGAGCCCAGGGGTTACAGGAACCAAAATTACTAAAGATAATGCTATAAGGAAGCTCATGGCCAAATTTGGTTGTGCTAGGATAAGAAATGTAAGAGATATAGACTTGTAAACACAGCTTACACGCAAAATTTGATGCGAAATGGGACACATATCATAATTGGGGTTCCATGGAGCCCATGGGTTACAGAACCAAAAGTGTGTATGCAGCCCTTAAGATAATGCTATAAGGAAAGCCAATGCAAATCTGATTGTGCTAGATAAGAAATGTAAGAGACAAAGACTTGTAAACACAGCTTACACGCAAACCTGATGTAGGACGCCGACGCCGGGGTGATTACATAAGCTCTCTTATTCTTCGAATAGTCAAGCTAAAAATGGCATTTTCAGGAAATCAAGGGCCACAACTCCAGTGAAATTTATTCGATCTGGCTGATTTTCTAATTTTTCCAAGCTTCATTCATATAAAGACACTGGCAAAGTTTCGTAAAGATAAGTAATAATGAAGGTGCTAGAGTGTTCACAAGGCTCCATATGGCATTTTCAGCAAAACAAGGGCATAAGTTTCATAAAGATCAAATAATAAACAAAGGTGCTACAGTGTTCACAAGGCTTAAAACCGCATTTTTCAGCGAAACACGGGCCATAACTCTGGTGTTACTGATCCGATTTGGCTGGTTTTCGAAATTGCCCAAGCTTTCATCGATATTAACAATCTGTGCAAGTTTGGTAAAGATCAAATAATAAATGAGGGTGCTATAGTGTTCACAAGGCTTAATATGGAATTTTTCAGCAAAACAAGGGCCGAAACTCCAGTGAAACCAATCCGATCTGGCTGGTTTTCGAATTTGTCCAAGCTTTCATTGATATAAAGACACTGTCAAAGTTTCCTAAAGATCCGATTAATAATGAAGGCCCTAGATTGTTCACAAGGCAAAACTTAACGGACGGACGGATGGACGACGGACAACTTGTCATCCCATAAAAACAAAGAATGCTGTATAATTTATGTACCTTGACAGTTTCTATCACGGCCGCCCAGATATTGCGAGAGGATTGTTGGTAGAAGTCAGCTTGAGGATTCCAGATCCTGATGTCCCGGGACGCAGAGGTGACAATCACGCCGTCAGACTGGACCAGGGCAGCCCTCACAGAGCCAGTACCAACATCAACACCAATAACATACTTCATAGTAGACTGTCCTGTAAGGAAGCATACACCAAAATCAACACCAATTACATACTTCATGCCTCTATGGAAGCATACACCAACATCAACACCAATTACATACTTCAGGCCTGTATGGAAGCATACACCAACATCAACACCAATTACTTACTTCATGCCTGTATGGAAGCATACGCCAACATCTACATCCATTACATACTTCATACACCAACATCAACACTAATTACATACTTCATGCCTGTATGGAAGCATACACCAACATCAACACCAATTACTTACTTCATGCCTGTATGGAAGCATACACCAACATCAACACCAATTACACACTTCATACCTGTATGGAAGCATACACCAACATCAACACCAATTACTTACTTCATGCCTGTATGGAAGCATACACCAACATCAACACCAATTACGCACTTCATACCTGTATGGAAGCATACACCAACATCAACACCAATTACTTACTTCATGCCTGTATTGAAGCATACACCAACATCAGCACCAATTACTTACTTCATGCCTGGAAGTAAATTCGTCAATTTTTCATTATACAGAATGTATAATCTAATTAACCCGATGACAAAAGAAATGTGGTGTGTGAATTATGACGTCGTGGTGACTTCACTTCCTGCTCGTGGTACCAAAAGTGCGCTTTTGGACAAAAAGGTAAACACTCAAAGTTTAACACTCTACAGTATTTTTTTCAATTTTCCATCCATTATCGGCACAGTTTACATGGGTGCTGACGTAAGAAATGCATTGTGTCTAAGTTTATTATTTATTTTGCACATATATGTGTTTATTTGTACATGTGAAGGCAGCCAAGACATTTGGCATTCCTCGCACGACCCTCATTGATAAAGTGTCAGGAAAATCTGCACTTGGTGTACAGTCAGGGAGGGGGCCTACAGCTCTTACAACTGCTGATGAAACTGTCTTATTTAAGTACTGTAAACTCATGGCTAGCATTGGATATCCACTTAAGAGGCAAGAGATTATTTGTGAAGTGAAAGATGTTTTGGATGTTGATGGCAGACCAACTCCTTTTAAAAATAACTTACCTGGCAAAGATTGGTATTATGGATTTCAAAAACGAAATCCATGAATATCAGAGACACCAAGGAGCTATTATCAATATGGATATGATTAAGGGGTGGTTCAGCGCCTTATTCGCTTATCTTGAAAAAGAGATTCCAGATTGGAACAGTCTAGTGAAGGACCCCAGAAGAATCTTCAATGAAGATGAAAGTGGTTTTCCACTTTGCATCAATTCAGGAAAAGTTCTAGCAGTAACTGGTGACAGACATGTCTACCAGGTCACAACCAGTAGCAAGACCCAGATTAACGTAATGGCATGTTTCAACGCCATAGGGAATTATGTCCCTCCTCTTATTATTTATCCCGGGGAACGATTTAGGGAATCCGGGATTCACAAGTATCCAGAAGCTATATACGGCCGCACACAAAAAGGATGGATGGACTCTGCACTCTTTGTTGCCTTTCTGAAACATCTGGTTGAATTTGTAAATGAACTAGCCATATCAAAGCCTATTATTATTTTTGTAGACGGCCATTCTACGCATGTCATTAATGGCTGCCAACTACTGTGCTGAGAACGGTATCATACTCTACTGCCTATTACCAAATGCAGCTCATATTTACAAGCATGCGACGTCGGATTCTTGGGCCTATGAAATCAGCTTGGAAGAAAGAGGTGAAAGCCTGGTGGCACTAAGAAGCATTTCCCTGCAGTGTTTAAAAAAGCATGGGAAACAGTAGCGAAGTTGACAATGCAATTCATGCAAGCTAAAACCAGCTACGCTTCACATCAGTCAATCTACGGCTCAAGCACACAGTAAATATCGCTAGAGCTACGTCAAATGGTCCAGACGATGCAATACAGACCTTTCATGGGGCATCGGAGACGGCACTACCTGAGTCACGGTTTCTAAACCCGAACTGCTGACAGATATTGGAGTAGCTGGTGATGCCTCAAGAAAAATAAATACAGCTGAGCGAAATTCAACACCTGCTAACGTACCCAATGCCGAATTGTCCTCAGCTGGCAGTTCAATCATAGGTAACTCATACGCCACAACCTCATCTGGATCAATCAGGCTAAAACTATCGACATCATCACGTATACTTAATGGAATGGACAGTGTGTCAAGAGCCTTTAAATTGCTGGTGGTACCAGAAATCAAAAGCAAGAAAGTAACAAAGCACATAAAAGAGAAACTTCCCAAAGCATTGTCAGGTAGAGGCATTAAAACTTCTCCAAGATAGAGAAGATGTGAAAAAGGCATAAGCCGAAGCTAAGCAGCAGAGGAAAAAACAGAGAGAACAGAAAATAAAACAAAAGACAGAGGAGAAAGAAAGGAAAAAGAAAGGAAAGGGACGAGCTGAACCGAAAGAGAGAGGAAAGTAAACAGTTGTGACTTGAATGCCTTACTGAAAAAGCATCTACATCGGAATTCGCCAAAGAACTCATCATCTAGTGATTCGGAAGTACCAGCATACATGGAATCTGATGACAGTGTAGATGAAAGTGTAGCATGTCCAGGTTGTGGATCAGATGAGGGGGGGGGGGGGGCCTCGAGGAGTGGATAGCAGGGGGGGGGCCTCGAGGAGTGGATAGCATGCACGGTTTGCCCTAGGAAATGGCATCTCACATGTACCGGCGATGCTGTACTGTTTGAAATATCAGCCGATCAATATTTACGAATCCGTCACGCGACACTCACGGGACAGTTAGGGAGTGAATTGAATCTAATTTAAATTTACCGTTCTCGTAGTTTGTTTACATTTACAGGTGGAGGTCACATTTTATATATTGTAACGAAATAAAAGAATATTCATACGAAAGTGTTGTAAGTTATTTATTTAACAGCTTTTATGAAAAATTATAGTTTATGTACAAAACATTTTTCGTAAAAGTGTAACTGTATTTATATCATGCGTATAAGCGAAGCAGGTCAATGCACTCCGTAACTGTCGCGTGATGGATTCGTAAATACTGTCTTTTCTGTGCAGACCTCCTTCTTGTCATGGACTTTTTTTGTAACTGTTGATGGATTTCCAAGTCAGTAGAGCATATTTTGGTAAACCAATGTTGCAGAAACCAGGGAGTAAGTATACTTACTGCAGAAGCGAAAATGTTTACCTGATCCAATAGCTGGGTAACATTTACGCACGGACCATTAAAAGAGGTAAAAAAAAATCTAAAAAAACAACGTGTGTGAAATTAGTTTCCAGCCTTCTATTTATATATACGGGCCATTCTCTGGGAACTTGGATTCTCTCGTTTTTTCTTGTCCCAGTGGATTTATTTATTTGCTTTTGCAAGTTTGAAATAGATTTTCGTCCATGGCATTAGGTCTTATAACCTAACTATATATAATGAAAACAGTTTATTATTCCTTAATTTTGAATTATAATTAGCTTTATTATAAAAAAAAGAATTACCGTCACGAAAGAGGACAAATTGTGACGGTAACATTTTGAAGTACGTGTTTTACGGCAAGTACATATATCATTTATGTTTTTGAAATTGATTTAGTAAGAAAAGTGTATTGTTTTCCTTCTAAAATTAAAGTATTATGTATAAAACCTTAACAATACCTCCTTTTTAAAAAAAAAATGTATATACCATTTTACCGTCACGCTCGTGAAGAAAAATGTCCCAATTAAGGGTCATTAAAAGTTGAAATGTGTAACTAAACACATACACAAATCCAAATACATTTTTCAGGTTAATTGTCTTTGTAAAGGTATTATTTATATACTGTATGCAATGTTCTAACAAAATACGCAACTGAAAATGAAATTTAAGAATATAAACAAACAATAAAAATGTCCCACGGAAAAAAGTTCCCTACCGTCACGATGTTTGGTTAAGCCGTATTCGAAACTGCAACAAGCCTTAAAGAAGATTCTGGCATCACTGATGACGTCATATTGTCAGAACGTCACATCCTTTTTATTTCCAGAAGAACTTCCAATGACGGCAAAAAATTGATAGGTAATGTTTTCATTCCTAAAACCGTACCTTTTTGGTTGTCTTTACCGTATGGTGTATAATAGAAAATAGAAAACATTTCTTCAAACTCCAACTGTTCCAGTATGTATTTAAAGTATATGTAACAGAATATACATGATCGAATTTGCATTGAAGGTCGAACAACATCAGTATCACGTGTTATCTAAAAAAAAGTCTCCACCGCTTAGATATTTTCCTAGCTTAGATTGAGACTGGATCCGTTCCATGTTACATTTATAATTATGATTTTCATGAAAACCCATCTGAGTTAGCCAGAGTAAATGAACTATTGAAAGAGTATATCAGAATAAATGAGATTCTTCTCGATATATAGAACTAGAGCAAAGATGTATGTTAAATATTATTCACAATACTAGCATTCCAAACTATGAGAAAAAATAGACAGTAAAAATAGAGAGATAATTGATACACTGAATGCAAGAAAGCTTCAAATTAAACAAACAATATCATCTTTTTTGTCAAGTACAGATCATGGCATTGATGGCAGCTGAAAGGTCCAAGAAGTATAGAGACAACAAGAAAAAATATCCATCAAACCATGAACAGTATCTCCAGAAAGAGAGAGAGCGATATGCCAAAAGAAAAGAAAGGCGATTTTGATTTTTCAAATTCTGGACATCTATGGCTTTGAGAATGCAACATGGAATTCAGCATTAGCAGACGTGGTAAAAGTGCAGCAGACGGTGTAGGTGGGACAGTGAAACGCACTGATGACAGGCTTTTCGCAAATGGAACAGACATCCCAGATGCAAAAGCTTTCTACAAACATGTTGGTGACAACTTGACAAACGTCCGCCTCTTCTTCGTAGAAAGTGCCGATATTGAAAGTTTCACGATGATAGTACTATCAATCGATCATATTTATCAATGATAATAAATTATTAATAATCTTTTTATACATGTGTGTAATTATGAAACAGTTTTAACTATCATTTAACAAGCAGTTACCTTTGTGATGCACATGTAAAACAAACATTTAATTAATGTGTTTCAACCTGTTTTGACAGGAACTTGACGATGAGTCTGCGGAAGTTAAATGTATGTGTCGCATAGGAGTAAACATATTCTTCTGGCCTCTCGTAGACGACATCATTTGGTACCAGTTTAAAGACATTCTAATGGCAATACAGGAACCAAGGCTCGTTACCGCTGACATGTACAGATTGATCCAGAAAAGTGGACGTTGATAAGACAGATACTTCAAAAGTAATTCTATCTATATAGATCTGAACATTGAAACAGTATAGTTTAAGCGGCTATTCGGATTATTTTTCGGATTAAATACAAGAATATACTGTCAAATGATTTTGTTAGTTGTGTTACTTTGTTCATGTTATATCCCTGTTTACAAAAAGATTGCCAAAAATACTGTTAATTTTCCTGTGCTGAAATACATGTGAAATAGTCATATGCATGTACTACATGTAGTATGATTGAGTGATCTTCCTTTAAGTTTCTCAAAATTTAGACAATTTTATAGTTATGTTAAAGATTTAATGATGAAGTCCACAAGAAACGTATATCAAGATCATTAATGTTTATATATTTCCTTTTCACAATGAAATGTTAATTATTTGTGAACAGGGACTTTAAACTAGTTATGAAATGTTACCATGTTTTTAAAGTTAATAGTGTTCATATTTACCTTGTTATACGATCATGCTTAATATTGTTCACATCTTGATAACAGTTGGACTATGTCTGTGAACAATAGTGTGATTAATCTATCTTATGTTACATGTCACAGTTTCCCTACGCAAATGCACTATTGTATCATTCCATGGAAGTATATCTGCAGTAGATGTTTTTGCTTCAAGAAATACAGATTTTTTAATTAAATTTCTACTGTTTGATTTGAACTTGGTAAAATGGTGAATAATTTTCTGTTGTTGTTGTTCATTCTGTTTAATTGTTTGTACTTCTATTCAAAATAGAAATAAAGATGATCTGCAGCTTACACTTTGTTCATTTCCTTCCTAAAAAGTTCATATATACAATATATATCACACATTTTGTCTTTACCGTCACATGAAGGTCTTTGCCGCTACGAATTGTCTTTTCCGCAACAATGCACTGATTTGGTATTTTTGCACAAAATAAATAAAAATGTCTGTGAAATAGTTTATCCACACAAAAGGAGCACATATATCTTTATTCGAATGTGAACATAACATTCATAGATGAAAAAAATAATATAAGCTAGGACAAACAATATAACAAAAAAGCGCCAATAAAATATAGCTACACATTTTGTAAAAGTGAAAATTAAACTCATTAAAATTAGGGAAATAAAACGTGATAAGAATGGTATCCTTTTTACCATGCGATCAACGTTTTTATATTAAAAACAAAAAAACATCAGTTTTTGATGCAGAAAAATACTGTGACGGTACAGACAAAAGCTAATGGTCATGAAAGGTCAAGGTCATTTTTGCAAAGGTCAAACACATTACTGTGTGCAAATAGTGAAATATCATGAAATCAAATATTAAACTTATGAAATTTCAAAACAATGAATTAGTACAACAAAGTTAATTAAAAGTTAAATAATGCATCTTTCAAATTTGGTTGTCAGAGAATGGCCCATACATAAACTACAACACTATTTCTTATTTTCTCTATTCTCTTCTCTCTCTCCTGTAGTGGGGTGCCTGTGGTTATTATCAGTAAAACTGGAAAGCCAAATGAGCAGTGCATTGCAGCAGCAAAGAAAGTGATGCAAAGTCTCGGTTATTTTTAAACACATTGATAAAAAAGCTTTATTATTATATATACCAGTTATATACGGGTGCATAGAATTACCGGAATCCACCTATTTACCGGAATCTACCGGAATCCACTTGAATTACCGGAATCCACCATAGAGTTACCGGAATCTACTTTTGAATTACCGGAATCCACTATTTATGATCTAAATTGACGTAAATGTATAGTTAATTAAGTAATATATTAATGAATATATTAATGAATATGTGTTTTTGTGACTTTAATTATCGAAAAATACCGGAATACGACTTTTGAATTACCGGAATCCACTATTTTTGATCTAAATTGGCGTAAATTTATAGTTAAGTAATATATTAATGAATATATTAATGAATATGTGTTTTTGTGACTTTAATTATTAGTGTTATTAGCGAAAATTACCGGAATACACCAGATAATTTGCCGTAATATAAGACACGCCCTGTTACGTCAGCCAACATATCTTTTATTTGAGTGTAACACAACTGCTGTCTTCAATGGCAGGAAGCTTTTGGAACTGGCAGCCTGACAGAAGTAAATATTCTTACCATTACACTGGGAATTGATGTTATTAGTATTAAAATAAATGCATAAGCTATTGTTTTATTATTAATGTAAATACATCATCATGCGCTCCCTAATATCTTATGTCACTTATCTTTTGAACAAAATTCAAGTCTTGTTTATTGAGAACCTGTGTATTAAATCTTGCGTTTAGCACGTGACGTTGTTATTATTAAAGCACGTGTTATAAGTACGGCCGTATGCATCTGCTTTATATATTACATCATCATGTCACTTATTTTCCGCTATAAATGTTTTAAGATATGTCACTTATTGCTTCTTTTTTTTAATGCAGAGGCGTAAATCAATGTTAAATGTAATTAAATAATATTAGTACCGTAATAAATATTTTTCCGCTATACATACTTTAAGATATATAACAGAACAAAATTCAAGTCTTGCTAATTGAGAACCTGTCTATTAAATATTGTCGCGTTTAGCATGTGAGGATGCTATTACAGCACGTGTTATAAGTACGGCCGTATGCATCTGCTTTGTATATTACATCATCATGTCACTTATTTTCCTGCTCACACTTAAAGGTTTCGGTGTCCTTTGTAAAGTAATTAAAAAAAATGAAATAATTTACTTCATTCTTGATTTCATAATCGACTTTTGCATCTAATATTGTTAGTTTGACACAAAATTAGAAAATATTGAATAACATTTCTATGCACCGCATAAAAATAATAAATCTATTTGTTGTTTCTAATTTATTAATTCCTATTATCATTAATTTATATATTTATTATATTGCACTGACGGTCGTTCTATCCATACATCTACCATACATCTACCATAATGAATATAAGAAATAGGGATGAATGAACTCTATCTATAACTTTTCGGTTCTGTATAACACTAACACAATCAGATTACTTATTGGTAAATTTATAATAATAAGTGATCTTACTCGATTTATTCAATTCCTATTATCATTAATTTATATATTTATTAGATTGCATTGATGGTCGTTCTTTCCATACATCTACCATACATCATAGGAAATTGGTAAATTGATAATAATAAGTGACAAGAAGTTAATATCTTAATCGATTTATTCATTTACTTGTTTGTGATTCGGTTAGTAATTGATTAGTTTGCACATGATTTAATTAATATAGGACATTAAGATTAAAACACACTACTGACATATCAATTACATGATTCACTCAGTTTAAGAAAATTTGACGACGAATTCGACAGGCTTCTGCAGTTTAAACCAGACTACATCTTTGTCAACGTCGGCGGTAACGACATAGATTCAAATTCTCCAGCACCAGACATTGTCAATTAGGATTATTGACATAGTTCTTAGATTGAAGGCTGCTGGCGTGAAACGGGTGTTTGTCGGCTGTATTGCCGAGCGAGGAAATGTGAGAAATACAACTGTCGCACATTTCAATCAAGTGCGACGCAGTGTTAACAAGAGGCTGCGGGTTATGTTGCAGGAAGACTTCATCAATGTCATGAAGAAACTGAAGCTCCCTCGCAATTATGACGCAGACATGGTTCATCCTGGAGCCAAAGAAGGTGGCATGAGAATATTGACATCTGTCATTCATAGATGTTTATTATCTACCAAGATATAAATGCTTTATGCATTATAAAGGCCCTTTTAAGGGCCAAACAATATTGTTCGAAAGAACATCTCAAAATTGTCAATAACCAAGGCCCTTTTAACAATATCAATAAAATTATACTGTATCTATTCAGGGGCGGATCCAGGATTTCAGCTTAGGGGGGGCGTAAGATTTTGGTCAATTTTCGGGTCCGTCTCTAGCCTCATAAAACGGTTGCGGTAGTGCATTGATAGGGTAAAAAAGTCCGTTTTCAAATAAAAGGATTTTACAATGCGTTAATTAAACCACACATTAGCCTTTATACGTCGAGCGAGCGATGAAAAAAATTATACTGAGGGCGTGCAAAGAAATTGTTTGATATTTTATCTACAGTAACATGAACATACATGTATGAATAAAAGTCCGTTTTCAAATAAAAGGATTTAACAATGTGTTAAGTAAACCACTCATTAGCCATTATGTGTCGAGCGAGCGAAGCGGGCGAGCAAAAAAATTATACTGAGGGCGTGCAACGAAATTGTTTGATATTTTATCTACAGTACCATGGACATACATGTATGTATGAATAAAAAGTCCGTTTTCAAATAAAAGGATTTAACAATGTGATAATTAAACCACTCATTAGCTATTATGCGTCGAGCGAGCGAAGCGAGCGAAAAAAAAATTTATACTGAGGTCGTGCAACGAAAAATTGTTTGATATTTTATCTACAGTAACATGGACATACATGTATGATCCGGAATTTTTAGGGGGGGCGCGCGCCGGGTGCGCCCCCCCCTGGATCCGCTAGTGCTATTATTATGACACATGTAAAAGAGGTAAAAAACTAATGCAAACAACATCATCATCCGTAAATGAAATTTTATTAGACATTTATTTGTTAGCACAATTCATAAAATACGAAAAAAAACTAATAAATATATAAAAAACAACATATTTTATAAAGTATATATCATTATTAGTACATTATCTTTAGTCTTCTAATACTATAACTAATGTATTCATCAATATTTTAAAATATATCAATTATATCAATTATAAAAAGTGGATTCCGGTAATTCAAGTGGATTCCGGTAGATTCCGGTAAATAGGTGGATTCCGGTAATTCTATGCACCGGTTATATACGTCCTCTATTAGAATATTGTCTGCAGGCTTGGAGCCCTTATTATTGTAAAGATATTGAATGTTTAGAAAAAAAACACAACATCGAACAGCTAAATTAGTACCAGAGCTAAGAGATCTCAGTTATAATGAAAGACTTTCAGCTTTAAATATGTACTCTCTTGAACAGAGACGTGTCAGAGGCGATCTAAAATGTGATGCCAGTTGTTCCCAAGCCTGCGCAATTGACACTCTCGACCGTCAAACCACCTAAGGGATGGGCCTCCAGAAGCCACAGGCTTACCATTGGCCTCAGAACAGTAAGTTAAGATAGCATATGAGTAGCACCAGAATCACTGGAACAATCTTCCACAGAGTTTAGTTGAAGCAGAGACAGTAGCCACATTTAAGAAAAGACTTGAAAACTACCGGACGGCCGGAGGCGGGTGACAATTTCTACATTTATCCAAACTTAAAAACAAATAACTGTCGTTCTATCGTAAACGATGTATTGAACGGACATATTTCTTCAATGCTGCTTAATGCTTACCTAATGACAATGTTCGATACTCCCAAAAAGTATGACAACAAATTAATTTGGGTCAGTTATGATCATAGGTGCCAGGTTGCTATCAAGAAAAGCTCTGTAAATTAGTTTGACCAAAGACACAAGCTATCCGAAAAACTACTTGAGAAGTTCTGAAAAGCCTCCTCCAAAAAGTCGAAAATTTTGTCAACAAACTATATTATATACAAGGTATGACAGCCGCCATTTTAGCCGGGGCGGAAGTGCGTAATAATGAATTGGTACCCGATGTACCCGATTCTACAACGTAACGCTGATTTGTATAGGTACCATTGTTCAATTCTATTTTAGTCTGATTCCCTGCAATGACAGTTACGAATGTAGATGTGAGGGTAAACAGTCTATTAATTACGGGAAAATTACGCACTTCCGCCCCGGCTAAAATGGCGGCTGTCATACCTTGTATATAATATAGTTTGTTGACAAAATTTTCGACTTTTTGGAGGAGGCTTTTCAGAACTTCTCAAGTAGTTTTTCGGATAGCTTGTGTCTTTGGTCAAACTAATTTACAGAGCTTTTCTTGATAGCAACCTGGCACCTATGGTTATGATAACCAAAGTGAAAGTAGGTCAGCCAAGGGAGGTAACTCTAACAGATAATTTAAGAGGCTCTGGAAGAGATGCATGTTGGTTACTTTACTCAAAAAAAACACTTCAACTGTTTTAATTAAGGTATCAAGACGCATTATACATAAAGTATGACTAGTTTTCATATTTTGGTACTGCCATAACTGCCCACAATTATTCAAATCAAGCACAGACCTAATAAGAAAATCAAATAGATTGGACACTATGAACAGTATACACTTCTCAAAACTGCTAACTACACCGCTCACGTTTTATACACTTTTCAAAACAGCCAACTACACCGATTTAAAATATGAATAATTTTGTTAATATCATTATTTCATAGTTGTTAATTAAATAAACAAATAACACAAATCTGCACTATATGAGACAAATTTTTATTTTATTGAAAAACATTCAACCCATCGATATATATAACCCAAAACGTGAGCGGTGTAGTTAGCAGTTTTGAGAAGTGTAGATCTACAACTAGCATCAAATGACAAATTTAATCATGGCCAAGGAACAACCAATGACTGCGAATTTATAGCTGTATAGATTGAGTGCAGGCATAACGCACTGCATGCATGTTCGCCACTTGTTCTTGTTCTTGTTGATATGTTCTGCATTTCTAGGCACACCTAGTTCTTGACTAGTAGAGGTATCCACTCGCGTATATAATTAAATGAATTGAATTGGATTTTATAGTCGCACCAACAGCTAAGGTCATATGGCGACTTTCCAGCTTCCACTGGTGGAGGAAGACGGGCACCTGGGTAGAACCACCGACGTTCCGCAAGCCAGCTGGATAGCTTCCTCACATAAAGATTCCTAGGCCCCTGAGGGATCGAACCTACAGCGGTGAGGGGCAAGTGATTGCAAGTCAGAGACTCTAACCACTCGGCAACGGACGCCCCTTATAATTAAATGAATCGCGAATAATAATTATATCACCATGTATGTAAAACATTAAAATGACACCATACAGTTTTCATATAAAAATAATAAAAGATCACCGTATTTATATTTTTAAAATCACACCATCACTGTCTTCAGACTAATTTTCTAAAACGTAGAGACTAAGTAAAACGTTATTAGCCTGTGTGTGCTATTATGTCCTGCCGTTGTTTTTTCCGTTTAGGTATTAGTTCCAGCATACTTATTTTACATCGATTGCGAAACAAGTTATTGCAACTTAGATTAATCACTCTCGATGGCTTCCTGGGTAGAACCAGTACTAAGCAATGTGGATTAATTATCTTGCTCAAGGATAAATAACGTGGCCGCGGCGAGGATCGAACCCAAGACCTCTCGATTCTGAGTTCGGCGCTCTACCACTGGACCACGCACTCCACTAATACTACATCTAGCACATGCAGAGCATAACAAAGCCTTCTACTGTGATAATGCAGGAGTTTCAGATATTTGGCTATGTCCACTGTATTAGTATCACACATAATGATACTGCAGTCTATTAGTAGTTGTAATAAGCTATATTTTCCTCTTTAATTGTGCGATGATCGGACAGGCTATGGACCCTATGATGATGTACGTCTACCAAAAACCCAAAAGGACGGTCATGTTTGATGTTTGCCTGCAATCTTGTCTTGTCGTGCAATCAATGGTTTGTTCTCTTGTTGTACTGGCTTCTGCCAAGTCATTGAGTACCTTCTTTGTGGCTTTCTAGGCTGTTTTTTTTTGTATTTAGATATACACGAGCATCTTTGTGTTTTATTTATATTGCCTATTAATGCTGCCTTGTTGGTTAGAGAATAGTTCATGGCGGGGATTTCTTTATTTACACTGTCCCGTTTTATTGGGATGACGGTAGGGTAGGCCTAAGTGTGAGGTGTGGTGCACCCTGGAACCTGGTTTAAACCCCGAGCGGCCTTTTTGCCATTAATCGTTCCTATGCGGTAGCCCTATTACCCTATTGTCAACTCTTGTGTGTTTGTGATGTCTTATTTTGCCTTTTACTCATTTTTAGATATAGTTGTTCTTTGTTTCTGTGAGTGTTTGTGGTTGACTGCTGCTTTTCCTGTTCGGTTTTTATATCTATATTTATACTCGCGATTCAATACATAGCCAGTAGCCTCAGCATTTTTGTTCAAAAAAAGTATATCAATGTAAACAAAATAACCAATTCATAGCTTCTATATATGTTGTTTTACATACTGATAATATCTATGTAGGCCCTATCTAGTTTTCTTAACCAAGTACCTACAGTGTACTGTTTCTGATGACGTCCAGGAATAAAGCTTCACCTGTAATTTCTACGGCTTTCTTACACGAAATATGGGTGTTGGAAATGAAGCAATTTAACTTTTATTTTCTTATTTATTTCCATTGTTATTATTGTTATGTGTTAATAATACCATACATTATGAAATAAAACAATAAATTATGAGTTATTAAGGCACTGTTATCCTTTAAAGGTCTGAGAAACTGAACCGGAAACAGTCAAATTACTGAGAATAAAACAACAATATTCAATAATTAAACTACTTTTTTCTTTTTTCCCCAACATTTTTTTTAAGTGATTATGAAAAAATGAATACCTATATAAGACATATACACTTCTCAAAACTGCTAACTACACCGCTCACGTTTTGGGTTATATATATCGATGGGTCGAATGTTTTTCAATAAAATAAAAAGGAAATACCAATTCAATCATTTTTACATCATTTCATTTTATTTTTTTCATGGGCAATGCTAGAACTAAACCACAATAAGCAATTACAAATTACAAACGACCCATGTAAACACTAAAGTCACACTTTTCCCATATCTACATGTAGATATGGGAAAAGTGTGACTTTAGTGTTTACATGGGTCGTTTGTAATTGCTTATTGTGATGTAGATATGGGAAAAGTGTGACTTTAGTGTTTACATGGGTCGTTTGTAATTGCTTATTGTGGTTTAGTTCTAGCATTGCCCATGAAAAAAATAAAATGAAATGATGTAAAAATGATTGAATTGGTATTTCCTTTTTATTTTATTGAAAAACATTCAACCCATCGATATATATAACCCAAAACGTGAGCGGTGTAGTTAGCAGTTTTGAGAAGTGTATATCATTAAAACATCAGAAACATCAACACACTCATCACATTGGTTTATATTCACAAGATAGACTATGGAAGAATGTTGTTGAGCTCAAATTTTGTCAGCTGTATAAACATTACATGCTGATCATATTTGAGAAGATCCCATATAAGTGAATGACATTTTTAATTAACTACAGTTGCATGTTTTCGATTTTGATCAGATCTGAAATTTGAGTCGGCATCAGGCACGTAGCTACACTGAGACACACCGAGGCAGTTGCCTCGCCTCGATAGCATTTTTTGGAAGGTACCTAACACAGTTATAGGACTGTCCAGAAAATATGTACACCAACTTATTTCTAATTTTTTAAATGCGCCTATCTGCTTACAGATAATTATGCCCTGCTGTGCGAAAATGGATACTTTATTGCTCTGGGGTCAGTCAATTACATGGATGAATTATAGAGATACTCAATAAACAGAGGAATCTCGGGACAGCCCTATAACTGAACAATGAAGTAGGCATTTTAATGGAATATCCAATAAAATTATGAAAATAGACATGAATATATTTGTCTAACTTAAAATTAAAAATCTGGCACGGAAATGCACTAAAATGCAGAAAATCACACGTAGAAGTCAAGTTTTTTTCCGGGGTATATGTTCTCAGAACCCGATAGGTAGGGATTTGCCTCGGTTACATTTCAGGGCTGGCTACGAGCATGGGCACAATTTCTAACTTGTGTGCTCTCACCACGTGTAATCCTTGATGGCATTGTTGGACGTTTTGCAGAAACAAATAAAAGGAGGTATAAAAGTCGAGCAAGAAATGTAGCATTCACAGAACATAGTCAACCAAAAACACGCATACAAGACAAACGACAATTACATTGGAAGCGCATACAAGACAAACGACAATTACATTGGAAGCGCATACAAGACAAACGACAATTACATTGGAAGAGCATACAAGACAAATGACAATTACATTGGAAGAGCAAAGCATAGCCAAATTATGCGACACCACAAACATAAAAGCGTTGACAATAGGAAGTCCAGGGAACGGTCACTGGCAAACGTGCGGTCAAACATAAAACGTTATCATCTCTTACAGGATTTAGCATTACGTGGTCCAGCCTTAATTCCATTAAGCGATGGAAAAGCTCATATTAATAGGATTTTATAATGGATATTTCGTCAATAAAACACATTTAAAAACATTTTTATTGAAGAAAATGCAATAACCTGTTTAAAATTACCTATTAAATGTTTAAATTTTACAATATGCAAATGTTTAAGCCGAAATTAAAGTTTTATTTCATACCCCAGCCAACCCCGTTTTCGCTTTTGTAGAAGGGATTGGATGGGGTATGAAAGTTAATACTCGGACCACGTAATGGGTAGACATTATCGTACGACAATATGCCCGGTTATCGCACAATCATTGAGGAAAGCATATTAGCGAAATTACAAGATGCAAACTCGTATTTAAAGTCGGTATGGCATAATCATGATAATATAAACACAAACATTAGCTATGAATATTGACCGAGATACAGTAAAACAGGCAAGATAACAATTTAAATAACACAGTAGCATTTAAAGCACATAGATCTTACACATTTAAAAGGTATATATGATAATAATATAAGTTGGCACGCACAATTAGAACATCAACAATTACATTCCATGCATATTCCCTCGATATGAAGAGGTGACAGGGTAATAATAAACTAATAATAAACATGACAATAAAACATAGTAACAGACAAAATAGCACATAAATGGTTACACATATAAAGCCGATAAGCTATTAAATGATAATAAAATAAATTGGCATGCATAATAATAACATAGGCTAGACACTTTTACACGCAAAGCATACTCACACTGAGTCATAGAAAAACTAAAGTATAACGTTTGGGGAAATAAAGTTACTGAGGTATATGTACATATTCTTAGGTAATAGACATACAGACGGAGTCAATCCTACAGACTAGCTGAGACAAATTTTGAGGATTAAAATCGAGAAGGCAAAACACTGAAAGGAAACGTATAGCAAATGCCGACAGTTAGAAAAGTGCTAAGACACTTATCCCCTCATATCAGATATGAAATTAACTGATTGACTCCATATGTATGATTTCAAAATGAGGACACACTGAATTTGGAACACAGAGCAATATACAGATTCATGTGCAAATACTAACAAAAGCAACACAAAGCATAAGCAGAACTAAAATACAGCTATATGGGCGTTAATAACCGCTAACACAGCAGGTGCGGTGGCAACTCGTCCCGCTCCAGAAGCCGACCAGACTCCGGAACTGATTGTAATTTGATTCGTTACGGAAGTGTTGAGGCATCGAGTTCCAGAGTTTGGCACTCCCTTAAACGAACGAACAAGTTGATGCCATAATGTGCTGTCCTTACCCGTGGAACGACTTCAGTGTTAGTATACCTAAAAGAATAAGGGTTATTTTTAATGGTTATTAAATATTGAAGATATAATGGACTTTGATTATTTAGAATTTTGAAAGTTTCAATTGCCATGGTTCGTATTCTTCTGACTTTCAATGTAGGGAATGTTGACTTGATTAATAAAGTATCATAACTAGATGTATAAAGACGCTAGATGAAACGGAGCGCTCTTTCTTGTATTTTTTTTTCAATTTTCTTAGTTTTTAGTTCTCCACAAAAAATGCCGTGATAATGCACAAAAAATAATATTTGACAATAGAAAAGAATAATATATATTAAGTTTGCCTAATTTACATAAATCTTTTCCAGTTGTTTGAAGTACATTTAGTTTTAGTCATGCTTTTTTGCAGATGTTTGAAATATGAGTGTTAAAAATTAATGTAAAGTCAATAGTTACTCCTAGAAGTGTTACCTCATATTTACAGTCAATATGGATGTTAACTAAATTAAAATAAATATTTGCTTGATTAGGTTTTTTACCTTTAGCTATTGCTTGACAATTATCAGATTTGCTTTCATTTTGTTGTCAGAAAACCAATTAATTAGAGATAAAACGTCCTTTTCCAGAGCCTGAATTATATTTTCAATATGGTAGTCAGAATGTGTGAGGGTGTTGTCGTCGGCATAATTATAGAGACTACTTTCATTAACAAAGCGGAAACATTTCGTTTATCAATATATTAAATTGTAGCGGTCCTAAGATCTATCCCTGGGATACACCTTTATAGACTGTAGAAAAACCACGTTCGAAAGTTCAAATTTTAATACACTGTTTTCTATGTGTAAGGTAGCTTTCTTTTAGGTTGAGGGCGTTTGGTGATACTCCGTAATATTTAAGTTGTAATATTAAAAGGTCGTGAGGTAAACAATCAAAGGCTTTGGATAGATCCATTAAAATGGCTGCCACATATGTATTATTAGCTAACGCCTCCTTTCAGTCCTCGATAATCCTTAAAAGGGTAGTTTGACAACCATAACCAGGTCTAACAGCATTGAAATTGTTTAAAAAAAAATCATCTACCTGGCAGTCCATTGATCTTTCAGTTGTTTTTAGACAGAACGGCCAATATGCTGACTGGTCTATAATTACATGTATCTAGTGTGCTATTCTTTTTATGAAGAGTGGTTACTTATGCCAGTTTTAGACTATTGGGAAGACTGAAGAAGAAAATGACTTGTTAACCAAAACTGGTCCTGAAATTGTTGTTTTAGCTAGCTTAACTAGATTTGATGAAATTCTGTCTATCTATTTGTTTGTTAATAAAGTCTGTATTTACTGGTTCCAACTTTAATTGTGCCTGGCTAAGATTCTTTTCCTTTTTTTCTTAATACTTGGATGTGTTTCGTCTATATTTAAAGTAGCATTACCAATATTGTTAGCAACATGAACGCAACGCCCCGACTACTAACCAGTAGTGTTATTATTTACTGGTCCTTTTGGGATCATCAAGCCCATTCTGAGTTGCTTTAAAGTAGAATATCGCTTAAGCCGGTGTTAGGAGGCGTGAGAGGCGTTGCATCTTATAATTACCTCCCATGAACAGAATCCATAAAAACGAGTCTGCTACTTTTCTCACTTGTTTGTGTTTGTTGCTTCCAATGGATCAACTTTTCAGTATGTATTGACAATCACATTAGCGTTTGTTTAATGCTGTGTGTCTGCCGTAAAAAGTCGGTCCGACTGCAAATCAGTAGTGTTATGATTTACTGGTCCTTTTGGGATCATCAAGTCTATTCTGAGTTGCTTTAAAGTAGAATATCTCTTAAGCCGGTGCTAGGAGGCGTCAGAGGTGTTGCATCTTATAATTAACTACCTCTCATGAACAGACTCAATAAAACCGAGTCTGCTACTTTTCTCTCTTGTTTGTGTTTGTTGCTTCCAAGGGATCACTTTTTCAGTATTTATTAAATAGGTCAACCACTAAAAATGTAGTAATATTTGCAAAATGAAAGGGTCATACGTTCGAAAACATTTAATAAAGATTGTATTCATGGACGTAGTTGTATTAGCGTAATAGGTCCATCATCAATATTCAATATAAACTGACCATCACAAGTTTTACTTCGTATATATATGTATATGTATGTAAGTATTGAAGGCAAACAGGACATCTGACGGCCATTTTGAAATTCTGATTAAACTGGCAAAACAAATTTAATATTGGATAAACCACTTATCTAAAAATACTTATTGTTAGGTCTTTGGATAAACTACATGTCAAACGGATCAAATTATTAAAAGTCATCAAAATGTAGTGAATTATCAACGTCAATACCCCAAATGGGCTCTCGAAAAGAAGTGATAACAAACGTTTCCGTTTTAAGTGTATTGTGTTATCCTTGGTTGTTATCCGTTGATTTAGCGGACAGTTTAATTTTATTGATGATCAACTAGATAAAAAAACGACATGGGCCTGGTGACGATGTCACAAAAAGTATCTGTATCTGCGGAATAATCCCATCCTTCATATTGAAGATCATAGGGAGGCGCAAGTCGGGGAACAATTAAAAAAAAAAAAAAAAGTAATTTACAATATAAAAAACATAAAAACGCCCTGATATCTATGGGAAAGTGGGGGGAGGGAGTCTGGACTAGAGCTCTCTTTGGTGAGTAACAGTAGTTCATTCCAGTATCGAACGGTTCTTGGAAAATAAGAGTTTTGGTGGTAGTTAGTAATTGAAAATGGGATAACAAAGTTCATGTTAAGTGATGGTTGCAGATGTTGATGATCAACACATTGTAAGTTATTTTGAATTTTGTAAAAGAGGATGAGAGTCATCTTCTAAGGTAGACCATTTGAGTTATTTTAGCATTGAAGTGACACTACTTTGATAATTATAATCTGGCAGTTCGCCTTTGTATCATCTCCACTTTCTGTGTTAGGTATTTTTGCCATGGGTGCCGTATGGAGGAGCAGTATTCGACTTGGGGTCTTACATACGTTTTATAAGCTGATTCTTTGACTTTCCGATTTCTAATTTTGATGTTTCTTTTAACAAAGTTTAGAGTGTTGTTTGATTTGTTATTGATATTATTTATGTATTGGTCCAATCTAGGTTTTTGTTTATAGTTACGCCTAGGTATTTAGCATTATCAGTAGAGATACACATTTATTGCTATATCCACCGCCATATGCTTGCCATCTTCAGGATGATTAAAATTCTGTACGGTTGATTTTTATGAATATTGAGTTCTGCTCAACCCGGGGCTAGAGGGCGTGAGCGGTAGCTAGCACATTTCACTACCGCTCATGTACAGTCTAAATCAAACCGAGACTGCAATATTTCGTATGTGTCGTGCTCGGCCGTTTCCAAAGGTCCATTATCGCACTCTTTTTTAAGGTGTGTCCATGCAAGTTGTAAGGGTATATTATGTTATTTCTTTTGCGCGATAAGCGTATTATTTCGCATTTATCAGGATTACATTCCACGAGCCATTCATTTTCCCATTTTTCTAATTTTAAGAGATCAGACTGAAGAGTTTCAGCATCACTTTCAGGTGTTGGTAAGGTATACAATAGTGTCATCAGCAAAGAGTCGGACAGAGCTATGGATATCTATGGGCATGTCATTTATAAAACAGACAAAGTGGTAATAAGCAAAACCTTCGACGAAAAAAAACGTGCCAGTCGATGACGTTTTGTAAAGTCGGCAAGGTATGTGCTATTGTCGGCTTAATGTTTTATCACAGGCCAATAGTTACGTCTTATAGATAGGTCTGTGTTGTTTTATACAAAGGTATCCGATAATAAAGACTAAGGTAAAAAAAACACACAAAGGTAAAGGTATAAGCAAAAAAGTCGAAGAGGAAATGTAACATTCGTATAACCAGAGTTTAAACTTGTATACCTACTCCCCGGTAAACATCGTCAAAGCACGAATTCAAAACAGACAACAGACAACAGTTAGAAGGATAAACAGAAGCAAGTATGTGGCATCACAACTATAAGAGGGTTGACAACAGGGATTCCGCCTTGGAGTGGTCATTGGTAAAAATGTCGCTGTGGGTTTAAACCACGTTCAATGGCCATGCCGTTGCCCAAAATCTCCGTTATCCTGTTGTAACCCCAAATAAACTGTGTACATAAAGAAATCCACGCTAGGCTATATCCACTAACAAACTGGGCCACCTAAGACCTGTTATCTTTGCATGCCTCGATGTAAATGCCATTAAACCTAGTTCAAAGAGAACATGAACAATAAAAGAGAGTGCCAAGACGCGCCTCGTTTTTATTAAATTTCCCATGATTCCGTAACGGAAGTTTACACTTCGCGCGAGGTACACCGATCAAGGAAGTCAGAGCGAATGTCAAACTTGGAAAATAGTGAAAAGACAGGATTTTTAACGATAAGCATGGTGTTTTCAACGTAATACCAATTTAAAATGGGCAGTTAACTTGGAAAACCGTTTAATCCTTTTACAATTTAAGTGTAATGCATGGGTTTAAACATGCATTTCGTGTTAGACTTGATTTATTTTCACACATTTTTCAAGCCTCTGTTTCTGGTAACCGATTTTCAAATCAGGTTTGAGAATGTTACTTAGAAGTTAGATATTTTAATGATATTATATTAAAATGACACTTAAAGGAGAAATTATGATCAGTGCTAACAGTGGAAAATTGAGGCGATCACAAACATTAAATACAGAGCTGAATTCAAATTGGCACCCTGATGCATCACCCCCTCGGACCATCTCTCCTACTGTGACAGAGGGGTCTGATGTTCAAAATGGAGTAAATAGTTCAGGGGATGCACAAGTGTCCAGTAGACATCGGACACGGGCAAGTGCATCCTGCAAAGCGCTTCGACATGCAGTGTCCGCGTTAAGTAGACTGGATGACTTTATCTGCGAAAAGATGGGTGAAGGCTTTTTTGCAGAAGTTTTCAAGGTATGCGTATTTCATTATTCGGACTTGTTGGTATTAAAATTATTTAACATATTTTAATTTTAAGTTATTCACAGTTTTTCACATACCCACAGAAATTAAATATCCCTACCATACCCAGAATAAAGCTGTTCAGCTCTGCATTTGTTATTTATATTAAGGCCACCCCTAAAAAAATGTATTTGCAGTTTCCGACCCATGGCATTGAGTGGTGGGTAGGTAGGTACTTGTAAGTAGGGATTTTTTTTTTTACTGAATAATTAAATAATGAAACATTGTAAACCCTTATAGTGTGACCTTTATTCATACATGAAAAATTAACAAAAAAAAACAAAACACCTAGCATCATTCAGTGTCTATTCTAGAAATCGGAAAAGTAGGGGGATTTTCCCCCTAAACTTGAAAAATAGGGGGGATTTTAAAAAAGCAGGGGGGAATATGTGAAAACACATAAACTGACAGATACCTTTTAAATTTGCCGTACATGTGTATGTAAACAACAATTTTACAAATTTTAAAACGAACGAAAAAAATGTCTACAACCGCAAGGCAAAACAAGCCAGTGTTTTATCTACAATTGGCTACATGCGAGTCATTTGACACATTCAGGCAAAAAACAATGCGTCAAAATCCAAACATATGCGTCACATTGAAACTGATGATCAATTCTCAACACTTTTAAAAACAATATTATGTTCATTTTTTATTGTTTTAATTTAACAAAATACCTTTCAAATTATTTTATGTAGCCAATCGAAGATAAAACACTGGACTAACTAAGTCTTATTTTATTTTCATACAAAAAAAACAAAAAAGTTTTTCAGTTGGCCTCTGTGCACACATGGCAGAACATAAATCCTCCAAATTCGTCGCATTCTTTTTCAAAACGTAGCAGGCTGTACGTTCTCAACCATTGCGGGACGAAATTACGTTTTATCTTGCGGGTTACCGTTACCTCATTATTTGCTGATTGGGACTCGACATTATTGTTGTTGTCATCAGTGAAGGTTGGAGGCAAACGCAGTCCATTAACTGTAATTTTGTTTGTTTTGAATCTGCTTTTACTTTTTTGACATTTTGCGTAGAATGCCGACATCATCTCAGAACAACTCATTTGATTGGATATTGCATACAATTCAGCCAATGAAAATCGTTGTTTCATTGTGCGACAAGTGCGCGTAAATTACACTTATATCGTGAAAATCGCTTATGACTACGTTTATTTTACGGCTCCTTTTTCGGCTGCATCAATGTACGTTTCAGCAACAATATTTGTGCGTCAAATCGGAAAATACAGGGGTAGATAAAACACTGACAAGCATGTCCTAAACTTATTTTCGTCTAAATTATTCCGTACAATCTGAAATCAAGTGACGTCAGCACGCCCTGTGATACCTAGCGCCACCTAACCTGGAAATACACAAATAACGGTAACTTCGCTACGATTTACATGCTTAGTCTAGATCATCTGCGACACTTGCTTGTTTTCAAGACAAGGATTTGTATTTACAATCAAGCCTTCAAGGTAATCAAGACTAGCTCTGATAAACAATAATCAGAATTTGTCTCCATGTAGTTAAAATTTACGGATTACTATGTTGCATGCATATTTGTCACAAATTCTTGTGTGGGGTTTATGAGATAAATAGAATCTCACAATATCTAGTTAAAAAAAGAGGAAAAAAAAGTGCCTACCAACCTACCCTATTTTTTTTAGAGCATGCAATAGGAAACACACCTATTTATTTTGTTGACGTTACCAATTTACCACATGTATACCAGATACTCATAGAATGTAAGGTCTTTCGCTAAAATATTAACTATTCCGTTTAGATATTTTACGGAATCATTGGCCAGGAATCACTGATTTTATCTGAATTCGCAATCCAGTGTTCACACCACTGTTGGTGTTTCACTTGTTTGATTCTGTTTTAATGATTCATGTAGCAAGTTGTTGAAGCATTAGGAGATTTCTGCACCAAGCTGATGTAGCCAGAGGATAATATCATGCAGTGGATTACATCTAATTTGATAATAATTGAATATAGGTTGGGCCATCCTTAAACAATTGTTGGTTTGCTTTTCTCCAACCCAAAATGTTTTTAGTGGTAAATAGGTACGTAGGACTTTTTTCTCCCTCTGGCAGTGATGAAAGCGTTTTAACAAAACCTAGTGTTCTATCTGTATTACACATACAATCTGTTTTAATGTGTGTATGTTTTCTGTTTAGATTGATTTCTAATAATAAGAAAAAAATAACAGTATATATATATATTGTATATACTCGATATTGGTGTGATTTGTCGCGATCCTGAAAAAAACCCGAAGTCCCTTAAACGCTCAGAAAAGGTTGGTAGCTGCCATTTTAGTGAGTAGATCGGAGCACAGCAAACATATCATTTTTTAAGGATGGTCTTGTTGAATGTCTTGACTCGCCAGTAAGACAAACACACCAATCTAAAGCTGAACAGTTACTGTCATTTGGTTTAGCCCAGATAAAAATGAAATTGTCCAAGTATGTTTTAATTAAATTGATGTTAGAGAGTGATATACAAGATTTGTTTCTATTTTCAGCTTATTCCTGTTTCTAATTTTATATCTGCCATACAGAGAACTTATTAATTGGAAAATGACAGTTTTAATTATAATTGACAGCATCTGAATAGACTGATCATTCCTATGATAATTTCATGTGTATGTAACGTAAAAAAGAAAGCCACTTATCCTGCTTATTGTTAAAAAATAGTAACAAATTGTCCTGTCCCCACTTACAATTAAGAAATCCTCGCCCACTATGCTTTGTTGGACTTGAATTATGTAACTTCTCAATGTTACATAAGCTAAGGCCAAAAAGAACAACAGATGTGTTTCCTATTGCATGCTCTAAAAAAAATGGGTAGTCGGTAGGCATTTTTTTTTTTTTGGAGCAAGATATTGTGAGATTCTACATGTATTTATCTCATAAACCCATACAAGTTAATGATACAAATGAAAGTTTCTCTGTGATGTCAGTTGACCTCGATATATTGTGATAAATCATTGTTCAGAACAAATTTAATTTTATTTTTTTAAAAAAAATAATAAAAAGTTTTACGGTTGGTCCCTTACAAATAGGGTCGGTCAGGTCACCGGAAACATATTATTTATTTTTTTGCCTAACATAATCTTTGTTTTTCATAAAAACTTGTATTGTAACAGTAGTCAGTATGTTTGTCAAATCTGAATTAAACGTAGTAATTGTTGCATGGTACATAATATAGATAAATAGGGCAGTCATATCAAGTTTTTAATCATCTTGCAAATTAGGTTAACCGAGATTTCTCTGCATACATCCAGTGAGGGCAGTTCATGCTGCATTCCACCCACATATGTCTATTATAAATTTGGCAGCAACACCTTATTATCAGTATGCATTTTTAGCCTTTTTAGCCTTGGTTTGCTTCATCTTCTTCATATCAAGTTTCGATTTATTTAGATCTGTCTGATGGATTGGAACATTGTTAGAACTTTTTCCATATCAAATATAAAAACCTGTATTAACCCCCCCCCCCCCCCCCCCCCCCCCCCCCCCCCCCCAAAACGTACACCAGAGTGAGAGCAAAAAGTACAAATGCTGCAACTACGATAATTGACTTTTCTTGGCATCATATCTGGGTAGTCAATCTCTACCAAAAAAAATATAATGCAATACTGGAATTTCCCTGGAAGTGAGAATATTGGAACTGATTAATGGACAAATATCAGGGATATTCATGAAGTCATATTTATGGTATCCTTATATTCACCTGTCAATATACATTAATAAAATGGCAGTGAAAATAGGATACACAGGTGAGAAGGTTACTTAACTCATTATATATTGATCTGCCAGTATAACATGTCAAACAAACTACTAATTAGTATGTATCTGTATACCGGTCATGTTAATTATTCTGCTAATGCGGAATGGTTTTTGGACTAACATTGACATGCATATATGATTCCCTAAATCAAATTAATTTAAACAAAGGTTTGAAAAACAACAATGACCAAAACATTATAACCATTAACCCACTACATATATATAAGGGACTGTTCTTTCTTTGAATTAAGACCATTCCATTTATGGAGGAGTTTTGGGAGAAATGACTGCACATTGTAAACGCTGATCAGCCTGCGAGTTACTTGCAGGCTGATTTGGGTTTACAATGGACACAAAGACTATTATAGTCGTGCTTAGCGTATTTACATAGAACAGAACAATTTATTTTGACTTGTACAACGTATATCATATATCATATATAAATACAAAACAGATCTAATTATATATTAGTCCCGTGACTAGCAGAACAGAGAATAGTACCATTTTGATCATCATTAATTTTCTATATCAAGTAAATAAAAAACAATCATTACATTTCTAATTGAGAATAAACTATTCTATATAAAAAAAAAATTATTACATTTCTAGTTGAGCAGTCATGCAAAGGGTGTGTTGAAGCTAAATTGAATTAAAATGTTTGCCTAGGCTTATTTTACTGTCCTAAGGTAGTCGAAACTCTAAACTATAAACTACATGTAAAAACAGTATGTACTATCTAGCCTTATATTTTTGTTCCAAATACGGTGACATAAATTCTTATAAAACTTATGAAAAGTGCATTTTAGCGGTTAAGTTACATTTGGTTCATATTTAAAAATAGTTATTATTTTGCAGTTAAACTGCATTTAGAACCTCGATTACAAACTTTCACTCACAAAATGTGCTGTCTTGTACATGTATTAGCTATTAATTTCTATTTATAAAATTTGTGTCATACATACCCTGATAAGTAGAGGGCAATGACTGTGAAAACTTGTCTATAAAGGTAATATTATTCTACTGGCTACTTTGTATTCATTGAAATATAATCAGTTTGGTCTTAAGCCAATAGGAAAATAAATAAAGGTGACAAACGCAGTAAATGCCCTTTATTTGGTATGCATTTAGGTGCCAAATGAAATACATTGCCTTTTATCGGATGCTTAAATATGCATTTAAAATTCAATCCCATGCATCTATCCCTTTTATCTGTTAAAACTTAATAATAAAACAGAGTTTGTAGTCTGCCTTTCCTAGTCGCTTCACCCCGCACAAATAGTGGAAGAATTTTGGTTTGGTAAATGCAAGGTACATAATATCTAGTCTACAAAGTGTTTAAAATGTTTAGCTATATGCTTGTAAGTCAAATGAAATACCGGTGTGCCCATCATTACCATAATTATTTGTTGTGTTCCTGAGCAAGACACTTTATCTGTGCATCTCCAGACACTTTATCTGTATTTGCTTAGTACTGGTGCTACCCAGGTGATTAGAATAAGTTGAGCTTTTGTTACAATCAATGTAAAATTAAAAAAATAAATAAACTAAATATGCCTTAAATCTCTTCTGACCTAAAATGACAAATCTACCCCAAAATTGGCAAATATTATATAAACAGTCACACAGGAAGAAAATAAGTAAAAAAAATAGATCACAGTGCTGTTTAGAAGCATGTCTTTTATTTTAAAATATTGTTCATTAAATTTAGCAAAATGTTAACAGCTGCTGTCATCAGTTATAAATGTGGGTCATGCATTGTCAAGACTTCCAATTTTGTCAAAAGTACATTTGCAAATGGGTCCAATTTACACAGCAAAATCACAAATATGGTTCATTCGAACTGCTCAAATTTGCATGTGATAACAAATTACATGCAAGTCAGAATTTGGTAAAAATTTGCACCTCTGCTTACAATGATGTCTCCAGACGTAAGTAATAATTATGTAGGTATAATATATGATGGTTTTGTGCAATGTTTGTTTACAAGGGGGTTTACGCGGAGAATGTGCCCCTGGGAGGTGGTATCTAGCTTGTAATAAACCGATCTCTGATGTCCCGTGTCAACTGAACATGATTGATGGGTGGTAGATGAGCACCATGATGTTTGATTATGGATTTTATTGATCAGACATAGATGTGTCGGGTCATTACTGTTGATATTTGCGCTGTCAATAATATGGTATTAGAGTCCACTGTGGTTTCTCTGACATGGATGTGTTGGGTCAACACTAATGTTGATATGTACAGTTTCATAAATATTATATTAGAGTCCACTGTGGTTTCTCTAACAGATATGTCGGGTCAACATTACTGTTGATATGTATAGTTTCATGAATACTTTAAAACTGCAAACCTCTGTACTGCAGGTAGAATTTCAGCCTCGTCTTACCTGTGTTAATGGCATTTCATAATTGTTTTAGTATAGATGTACGATCCAGTTAGTAAAGTATTGGCGGCCACTTCGATCTGTCGACAAAAACAGTGAATTCATTAAGTTAGTTAAAATTCTCATAAAAAAAACCCACACAAATCTGACAATTTTCTAAAATAACAACCCCCAACAACTACATAATTATGAGAGTGCTGGTGATGTGACAGATGAACTGTCTATTTCATTTGGCACTTCCTTCAGCATCCAGTAGCATTTATAGTATGTCATCCCGTCCTCATCAATATCATCCATGATAGTGCTCCACACGATTTTTGATATAATGAGTAATTTTTTTTCTCACTGAATCTAAGTGCAGTGTTAAAAGTCTTATATGGAGCACAGCATGACAATGTTCAATGAGTCTCTTTCCAGAAACTAAGGAGGTTAAACTCGTCTAGTTTCATACATTGTAACCACTTGGCCTGTTGTCCAAACTTTCATTATGTAAGTGAACATTATAATTGTGTAAGAGGACCCTCTTTACATTTGGGAAAGCATATAGTTGCTAGATGTCCATCATTCCATGTCCAATCTGTGAGAACATCCCACACTCACCCTGGATCTGATATTTCACTTGACAGAGACGATAATAGCGCAGGACTGTTTAAGGAAAATTGGGCTTCGCTCAGTACTGTTTAAGGAAAATTGGGCTTCGCTCGTGTATTCTTTGAGAGGGAGATGCATGTATTCTATTTTTCATATTTATATACTTATATTTAATTTTCAAAGTGACAAAAACCACCATTGAGACAATCAGTGCTGAAAGTTGATCCTAAGTAATTGTCAGGTTGACTGGAAATTCAAGATGACTACCATAGTTAAAAATAGATTTTCAAAAGACTTTTGTGGCAACTACTTCTTAAAAGTCATAAGTGGTATTGACCTTCACCAAAATGACATGCATGACATGTAGTCAGTCCTAAAACAAAACTCATCTTGATCCAAAAGTCATAAGTGGTATTGACCTTCACCAAAATGACAGGCATGACATGTAGTCGGTCCTAAAAACAAAACTCATCTTGATCCAAAAGTCATAAGTGGTATTGTCCTTCACCAAAATGACAGGCATGACATGTAATCGGTCCTAAAACAAAACTCATCTTGATCAAATTTTCAAAGAATCGGTGACCCGTAAAATGTACATGTATCAGGGTTCCCACGGGTCCTTGAAATCCTTGAAAGTACTTGAATTTGAAAAAAAAATTGAAGGCCCGGAAAGTGCTTGAAAATCTGATAAGGTACTTGAAAGTCCTTAAATTCTGGATTTTTGCTGTTCAACCCAAAAATGTGCGTTCCTAGAATGTTTGTTGCTGTTTTCAGATGGCATAAACCATGTCGCTTGAAAATAGGTCCTTGAATTTGGCCTTCCAATAAGGGTGGGAACCCTGATGTATGTGTAACCTACAACTTGAGCTCAAGCCATTTTATGTTCCAGGGTCCGACAAATCTTTAAAATCTGTGGTAGCCCACTGGGCTACCAGAAACTAAACTTGGTAGCCCGGCATGCGCGCGGCGGACTCGAGGCGACTCATTAACATTTTTCACTGTTATTGAACATGTTTGTATGTAAATGGATTTACCAATAAAATTATGTCTATAATATATGACTTCTGACTTTATTGTTTTACCAATATAAAATAAAACAAATTATCAAATTCCTTTTAAGTAATTTAGAGGCATTTTATCAAGATCTAAATCTAGGCTTTAAGGGTTTAACTAAATTTTAGAAAGATATTTTAAATCGTGGATGCTAAAGCAAAATTATTATAAAATGCCTCTTAATCATTGAAATGAAATGGATAATGTTTTATTTTTGACACAGTGTCACTGTAAAGTTTGTTGTTATATTTTCGTACTTAAAAAACATAACAATATTGAGAAAGTAAGAGTCTAAGAAAAAAATTTTTTTTTACCCCACCCACTCCACCAAATATTGGGCGCGATTTTTTCAAAAACGGCCGTGCATGGGAACTTCCCCTCTGAAAAATAACCGATAGTAAGAATCAAATTGAGTACGATGTACAATAGTACGAATCTAATTGATGACGAAGTACGAAATTTCGTAGGAGTTGTCGTTCTTGAATTCATTCTATTTTTAGAAGCAACGAGTATTCGAGAAAAAAATGTGTTTTGTTAACTTGAAAAGCACCCCATCTTGATTAAAAATGTTTGAGACCCCATCTTGATTGATTTATTTCAGATACCCCCCATTCCCCACAATTCAATTGTTTTTGTGTGTGATTTACCCACTCACCTGTTGATGCGATATTCCGGAGTTAGGACGTTTTTTTGGGTCATGTATTTTCTATAAATTGCCGTCCGCTACCCACTGGTATGTTTTAATGGAACAGCCCTTACATACACATTCTTGCAGAATGAATTGAAACAATCATGTTTGTTTCTCGATCATAAACATTCATTTTCAGCAATTGTTCTACTCAACTCAACACGTCCCTCATCAATAAAGCACCGTGTCCTAATTACTCAACACTAACAAGTGTATACACAGGTCACGGGTCAGGTCACAGGTGGTAATCAGCAGTCTGCTATCGCGAATATGATTGGCTGATAGCTTATTTATTGGGAGCGACAATAAACCTGTCAATCAGATTCAGGCACGCGCATGACTGCAATTGTTTGAAGTGGCATAATGCTTTGGGATTTAAGGGATGTCGCGGAGATCAAAGGATGACGGAAAATCGCCGCCGGGCATTAAAGCATGTCGCATGCGACATCCGATATAGGTCTTGGGGAAACCCTGTACATAACTAATCTGTCAGTCGATCTGATCCGATCACCCGTGGTGTCTAAACACCTTGTTAATTGGTGTTATTATCGACGCGTGGCGGTGTAATCTTATCTGACTAATTAGCTGGGAACACAGGATTTTGTGATATGGATTAGAGCTAAAATCTTTTTTTTTGCCGGGCTACTTCAAAAGAAAATTTGCAGTAGCCCGCCGGACGCGAGATAGAAAAAAATGGTAGTCCGGATCTCGACTTTTGGTAGCCCGCGGGCTCCGGGCAGAGGATTTGTCGGACCCTGTGTTCTAGCTTACATTTTAACGCTATGAATATCGTCAACTTTCCTGTATACATAGAGACCATCCAAACATCTCATATATATATTTCGTGTTTGAATGAAAGATATTCTAAATATATATTTTTTTAAATTGCACAGCGCATAACTAAGATACCTGTAGTTTGTAGTTTATGACATAAATTTGCCAGGGTAATCTCAATAGGCCATTTACGCATAGCGGCAGCGCTGCGCTTGACTTTCCAAAACAAGCTGCGATGCTTAAAAGTAACTGCTATATTCTTAAGATCAAACCGCTGCGCTTAAAAATACTACGAATCAAGTCAAATTTCATGTCCTTCAATCAAACTTAAACTCTAAATTCACACGCCCTGGGAAGTTTGCATTGAGGAAGGCGAAAACCTGTGATTAATTGGTTGGTGTACACAATAATCTCGCTGTACAAACAATCCAATTAGCGATCATCATTCTCTCTTTAGGTTGAAGATATTGACGATCCTGCATCCTAAAATCATGAGATAAACATGCTGCATCAATGAAAATCCTAAGGCTAAAATGTATCACTATATTAAAAAAACTTACATGTAAAATTTTCCAGGGAATTTTAAAATCGGAGAAAATAAAACTTTTTTTTTTTAATGACAAGTCTATAGAATTATTGTATAGTCTTGTATATCATTTGATCCATTTTCAAGATTATAACAATTTTTAAAAATAATTAAAAGAATGCATCACTGTCAATACGGGCAGGTATTAAATGATAAAACAAATTGAAAATGGTACTAGTAGCTCCCTTGCTTGATGTTCAGCATATAAAGGGTAGTGCTGGTCGGCTCTGAATCAGAGTAAATGTTTCTGGGTGTGGTATCGTCATGTGTCTACGGCAAGGTATTAGTGTAGCATCACTATAGCAGGGATGGAAACTAACGGTTGCCCGTTCGCCCGGGACGACTAAATTTCAAGCTGGGCGAGTAGATTTCATAAGTCGGTAGTCCGCCCGGGCGACTAGCTTTTTCGACAAGCTAAAGTCGATTTCATCGGCATTATTCGTCAATGCGGGATGAATAACATTTCAGTAGAAAACAACAACAAAGAAAATATTTCTTCCATAGTTTATTAAGCGATTAAATGCAGTAAATAGTCGCAACTCTGTTTATTCGACGATGAAATGCAATTTAAGTCAACCGGATATTGGGAAATTGACGCATTTCCGTTTTGGGACATTCTAAAATGCGGCTCCTGTTTTAATTTCACGGAGCGCGAACGTTAGGGTATTTGATGTTATACAAATAACGAATCTTTAAGGGCACTAGTCAGCTTTTAGGGCCTTCAGGAAGATGAATTGCAAAAAGTATGCTGTTTTCCTGTATTGTAGTTTAACATTTTTCTAATATATATATAAAAAAGATATTAAGAGGGGAATTTTTCACAGGAAAAGAGTGAAATATATACCATGCCAGAGTAACTGTAATGGCCATGATCAGACTGTAGTGAACTATAGAATATAAATATGCCTACCTACCGACCCTAGAGCATGCAATAAGAAACACACCTTTTTTTTTGTTTGGCTTAAATAAAGTAAATCATGTTTGTTAATGTGTTTGTTAGTGTGTCGAAAAGAAAAATACAGAAAATCTGGGCTCATAAATTTTCAGCTGGGCAACCAAAATCCAGAAGATGGTTGCCCGTTTGGGCAACCAAGCTTTAAAAGTTAGTTTCCATCCCTGCTATAGAGCTGAGCATATAGCTCACTGCTACAAGTAGACACTGCAGTGATATAACTGAACGATTGTTAAAGGTGACGTTAAACCCCATACACACATACATAAAAACATACATAAGTATACAGTATTGAGAAAGCATCACATCTATAAAGAGATACATAATTGAAATCTATATATAGCTGCATAATAAAAGGTAGATTATAGATAGCTGTGGTGCTTTTAGGATAAACAAAATGTTTTGAAAGTAATAAAGATATCTAATGATGTGTACAATTTGGTAATGGATATAAGTTAAAGGATTCAATTTCAGACTAGCATTCTTTGGCATATCGTGATTATGGGTTTTGAGTTTTCTTATTAATTCAATAATGATTTATAGCTATTCTAATTTGACAGAGGGGGTAGATAAATGACATTTATTGGGCGTTTTCTTGTTTTTCAATGACTATCCGTTGACCACCCACATAATCAAGTAAGCTATCTGTCTTACTTTGATCCCTGCCCGCCATTGATAACAACGAATTACACCTCGGTTGACACGAACCCTACTGTCCTCAATGTGATGTCTCAGACATACCGTTCAGTCTTTGTCTGAAGACAAGTATGTGTATCGGTGGCATTTCATGTTAGGGATAGCCAATCTAATCAATTGAGAATAAGCTACAGACTACAGAGTTTTGATTTTCGTAGTTTCGATGGTTTCTGGTGTTTCATTTAGTTTCATCTCTACCCAGAGCCAGTACCAGTGGTTTTACCAGCAACATGGCTCTCAAGAATTAGCCATAGCCAAGGGATTTAAGTTCTCGATTTTCACATCGTTGACATAACGATAGCCTCAGAATAAGCTGGAATAGTAGCATGCGGCAGTTGTAGTAACAGCTACAGTCAATAGAAGCAGTAATAACAGCGGTTGCTGTAATACTAGCTTAAGTAGTAATACTAGGCAGCTGTAGTAACAGCTACAGTCAGTAGAAGTAGTAATAACAGCAGTTGCTGTAATACCAGCATAAGTAGTAATACTAGGCAGCTGTAGTAACATCTAGTCAGTAGAAGCAGTAATAACAGCAGTTGCTGTAATATCAGCATAAGTAGTAATACTAGGCAGTTGTAGTAACAGCTACAGTCAGTAGAAGCAGTAATAACAACAGTTGCTGTAATACCAGCATAAGTAGTAATACTAGGCAGCTGTAGTAACAGCTAGCCAGTAGAAGCAGTAATAACAGCAGTTGCTGTCATATCAGCATTAGTAGTAATACTAGGCAGCTGTAGTAACGGCTACAGTCAGTTGCTGTAATACCAGCATAAGTAGTAATACTAGGCAGTTGTAGTAACAGCTACAGACAGTAGGTGCAGTAATAACAGCAGTTGCTGTGATACCAGCATAAGTAGTAATACTAGGCAGTTGTAGTAACAGCTACAGTCAGTAGATGCAGTAATAACAGCAGTTGCTGTAATACCAGCATAAGTAGTAATACTAGGCAGTTGTAGTAACAGCTACAGTCAGTAGAAGCAGTGATAACAGCAGTTGCTGTAATACCAGCAAAAGTAGTAATACTAGGCAGCTGTAGTAACAGCTAGTCAGTAGAAGCAGTAATAACAGCAGTTGCTGTAATATCAGCATAAGTAGTAATACTAGGCAGTTGTAGTAACGGCTACAGTCAGTAGACGCAGTAATAACAGCAGTTGCTGTAATACCGGCATAAGTAGTAATACTAGGCAGTTGTAGTAACAGCTAGTCAGTAGAAGCAGTAATTACAGCAGTTGCTGTAATACCAGCATAAGTAGTAATACTAGGCAGTTGTAGTAACAGCTACAGTCAGTAGAAGCAGTAATAACAGCAGTTGCTGTAATACCAGCATAAGTAGTAATACTAGGCAGTTGTAGTAACAGCTACAGTCAGTAGAAGCAGTAATAACAGCAGTTGATGTAATACTAGCATAAGTAGTAATACAAGGCAATTGTAGTAACAGCTAGTCAGAAGAAGCAGTAATTACAGCAGTTGCTGTAATACCAGCGTAATTAGTAATACTAGGTAGTTATAGTAACAGCTACAATCAGTAGATGCAGTAATAACAGCAGTTGCTGTCATACCAGCATAAGTAGTAATACTAGGCAGTTGTAGTAACAGCTACAGTCAGTAGAAGCAGTAATAACAGCAGTTGCTGTAATACCAGCATAAGTAGTAATACTAGGCAGTTGTAGTAACAGCTACAGTCAGTAGAAGCAGTAATAACAGCAGTTGCTGTAATACCAGCATAAGTAGTAATACTAGGCAGTTGTAGTAACAGCTACAGTCAGTAGAAGCAGTAATAACAGCAGTTGCTGTAATACCAGCATATGTAGTTATAGCTACAGTCAGTAGAAGCAGTAATAACAGCAGTTGCTGTAATACCAGCATAAGTAGTAATACTAGGCAGTTGTAGTAACAGCTACAGTCAGTAGACGCAGTAATAACAGCAGTTGCTGTAATACCAGCATAAGTAGTAATACTAGGCAGTTGTAGTAACAGCTACAGTCAGTAGAAGCAGTAATAACAGCAGTTGCTGTAATACCAGCATAAGTAGTAATACTAGGCAGTTGTAGTAACAGCTACAGTCAGTAGAAGCAGTAATAACAGCAGTTGCTGTAATACCAGCATATGTAGTAATAGCTACAGTCAGTAGAAGCAGTAATAACAGCAGTTGCTGTAATACCAGCATAAGTAGTAATACTAGGCAGTTGTAGTAACAGCTACAGTCAGTAGACGCAGTAATAACAGCAGTTGCTGTAATACCAGCATAAGTAGTAATACTAGCAGCATTAGTAATACTATCATCAGTAACAGAGTTGCAGCAATATTAGCATCAGCAGCAATAACAGCTGTTGCTGTAATATCAGTAGTAATAGTAGCAGCAATAACAGCAGTTACAGCAATAGCAGCAGCAGTAATAATACCAGCAGCAGTAGTAATACTAGCATCAGTAACATATTTGCAGCAATATTAGCATCAGCAGCAATAACAGCTGTTGCTGTAATATCAGTAGTAATATTAGCAGCACTAGTATTACTTGCGGCAGTTACAGCAATATTAGCATCAGTAGCAATAACAGCAGTTACAGCAATATTAGCATCAGTAGCAATAACAGCAGTTGAAGTAATAACAGAAGCAGTAGTAATAACAGTTGCATCAATATTAGCATCAGTCACAATAACAGCAGCAATAGCAATAGTAGCAGTTGCAACAGAACAATAGTGTGGCACTATATGAAAGAACTCTGCTTAAATGTTTATACAAATGTTTAGGCTATTGCAGATAAACATGAGTATGACATTAAAGTCGGTCAGTTACTTTATAATGTTTCCTTATAAAACATAAACACTAACAAGCAAAGGTAAAAAAACCAGGTCATCGTTGAACAGATCTGTGCTACTCTAGAGCTAGATGGGAGGGTTGGCAAATGGGAGGTTGGCAACATCACTTATCCTGTTATGTAGCTCATGTTATGCTGCAGGCTGTCACAGGGCCTTGTCAGACATGCTTGTCATCCTATAGTGAAGTTCTCCTACATGAAACTGTGACTTCTTATTGTAAATGTTTTTCCAAAGTTTTGAGATGCTATTATCTGACATCGTTTTATACTGTAGTGAGCCTTAAGCGGTACTGTTATTTAATAAATAGTGACAATTTTTTTTTTCTTTCAAATACCTGTCATCTTAGGCCATGATGTTTAAAAGATTTTGTTTTCCACAGAGGTTTTTTTTGGGGAGGGTGTGGGGAAACAAAATGCTTAATTATCAATTATAATTTTTGCTTTTATTGTTTCTAGAAATAAGCTACATGTATAAAGTACTTTACCACCAAACTTGTAAGTAAACCTTTTGAATGTAGGTGGCCTTAAGTTTTAAAGGTGCACGTGAAAGCTATTCATTATGATTTAACATAGCCAGAGTTTACTGTAAAAGGTCTCGAAAGTAAATACCGGTCAATATCGAAGGGCAGTGTACCACAAGCAAACGAGTCTTTAAAGGATATCTACTCTGCAGACTGTAAAGAAATGATTACCGCTAAAATTCTTCTTGAGGTAAGGGTCATATGTACAGGTTTGCTTCAAACCACATTCTCAAGTATCCCAACGGCAATACTCAAACATGCTTCTGTCAAACTTTAAAAGTCAGTGTTTACATTTCGCTTGCACCCTAGGTAAAGTAAGCGTGAGTAATATATATTAATATCAGATAACATGTTAGTTCAATAGACCAGTCGTAAATTGCAAGTACTGTTTTATCACCTCTTTGCCCACAAAGATCAGGAAATGTCTCGTCAGCTATTCAAGCTGACACACCTCACTAAACACTGTATACTTTAACCTATTTAACCAAAACAGTTTAAATCAGTTAATAAAATGATTGTAATCTTTCTCGAAAGCTGTTTAATAAGCCTATTATCGGGTTAACTCGCACGAAAAAGTAAACAGTCCTTTACCTTGATAGAGCTTGAAAACAAATCTGCTTAAATCCAGAACTAGCTCAAACAAGGGTGGCTGAGTGTATTGTCCAATCATCAACAAATCGTTTTTCTAAGTTGTGTTTTGATTTTCTTTAAAAATTAAGGCATGCAAGAACTTCTTTGCTGCCTGTAATTAAAGGAATCGACATGTATTAAAGCTGTGATGCCATATACATGTATTAGTACCCAAGGTGCCATTTCAGATGATTTTAGTCTCGCCAACTTTAGTGGAGGGCGAGTGAAAGGGAACACTTTTCCAACTGCAATAGAGGCAACATTTAACAATGCCGTCCACACTTTTGTTTTTGGTTAGGTAAAGCTTTTTTGAAGGTACTAGTATATATCTCCAATACCGTCAATGTTATTATTGCTTTGAAACATGGTATGCACCTAACCAAGCCCAACAACAACAGTGACCTTGACCTTCACTTTAAAGACATTATGCCATTTTTGGGGGTTACGGTTCTGGTTAAAGTTCATTTGAAGCTTTATATCATCGAAACTGTTAGAGGTATTGCTTTGCAAACTCAGTATGTACATTAACTTGGGTTAGCCTAACCCCTGCCCAAGCCCCACCCCACAATTAACCTTGACATTGTCTTAAAAAACAAAAGGAGCAAAGCACATTTTCTGGATTAAAGTTTATTTAAAGCTTAATATATGTATCTCCAACACCTTCAACATTACTCACAGAAGCAAGTGATTTAAACATGTTGTTTTTATTGCAGGTTACCCACAGAAGCACGTGATTAAAACACATTGTCTTTATTGCAGGTTCCCCACAGATCTAAGCACCCACAGAAACATATGATTAAAACACGTCTTTATTACAGGTTACTTACAGAAACACACATACAAGCAGATGATTAAACATGTCAATATTGCAGGTTACCCACAGAAGCACGGGGCTGGTACAGGCATTGAAGATGAACAAGGTCCATGACAACAAGCCAAACGTCCTCCGTGAACTCCAACTCATGAACAGACTGTCACATCCAAACATTCTAAGGTAGGAATAGCTGTGAATAAAAACCTAAAAAAAACCCGCATGAAGTCTGCCTTCAGTTCTTAAAGAAATTGATTTGTTCCAAATACAAAAGTATACGCACCCTCTCAGCTGGTCAGGTACCATTACCCATAATTTGTGATAATTTAAGAAACAATGGTATTAAAGAAACTGTAATGTCCCTTTTATACACTGGTTAAGCTGATGGTCGGGTCAAATATCTGTGAGATTGTTTGGGCAGCTGTGCTCGTAACTACTACCCATAATAAGACATTTTAAGAAACACTTTCTTGCAGTTAATTTCAAAGTCAAATAATTTACAAGTTTATGTGTAAGTAAATGTGTGTTTAATTCCTTTGTGAATGGTGCGAAAGAAAGAGAAATATAATGTTCATCTTCATAACACAATGTTCCATCGTCCAGACTTTTGGCAATTGTTTCATGTGAGAAACTGACTGTGATGCCAAAGGTTTATAGGTGATGTATCTGTGTTAAACTAATATATATTTTTCTTTAAATACAAGTCTGAAAGACAATCTGAAATATAAAACTATAATTTTTGTTCTGTCGCATACATGTACATTTGTCTACTCTCCCTCATTAGGAGTCAGACTTGCTCATTAAATGCTGATATTCTGTCTTCAGAAATTATTGTTTGCCTCATTAAAAAGAGATATAATGTCAGAAGGTTGACCATTATCTTTCTCATAATATAGTGCATCTTAGCAGCCTCAGTAGCTCAGTGGATAAAGGCTCGAGCTTTGGAAGTACCATCTCCCATGTCCGAGGGGTTAACCGTCTCCGAGGGGTAAACCATCTCGCCTCTAATCGCTGCAGGCTCGAATCCCGGTGGGAGCTCGACTTGTAAGTGAGGAAGTGTCGATTATTACGGATGGCGGGAGTACAGTACTGGTTCTACCCAGGAAAAGTGGGTGGTCTGCCTCCACCACAGAAAATTCGACCGTCGGTATAACCTTACATGTGTTGAACATGACATAACATAGGTACCCCCAGTCTGGTCCACATGGGCTCAATCCCTGGCGAAGGCATGTCTGATAGGAAACTTCATCTCATCTCTTAAGGTTTCTGTCCCAGTATAACCTTAATAGGACATAACACCCTATTTTATTATGCTGCCGAAGGGAGGGTGCATATCCATTCGCCATTTGTCCTTCCATCTGAAACAATTATGTCCGTAACAATCATGTCACAGCCAGAAAGTATTGGAGGGATTTCCATGAAAATTCACTCATGTGTTTGCCACAGTGAGAAGGTGTGTCACTTGCATGAATCAGGTTGGTAATTCAAAGGTCAAGGTCACACTTGGAAGTCAAACATCAAATGGGTAAACCGTTTCGGGGGGGTGGGGGTGGGCCATTTGTTACTTTCTGTGACACTTAATACTTTATAAATGCTACATTTTGTGACAGTCTAAAGTAAGTAATCTAATTCCCCCACTTCTGCCACATTTTGACCGAGATGTCATATTAGACTTGTAGCTGGTTTCTATTTTAATTGAATGCGTACCTTGGTAAACTTCAAAGTTACTGATGAATGGGAGAGAAATGGTAATTTATACTAGATGTAACAAGTTTAAACAGAAGCAGAAAGATGGCACATTGTTCATGACCAAGACCCATATAGGAAATGATAACTCATAAAGCGTAATCTTTGTAACATAGTCACTCAGCTGTGCTGTATAGTATACATTAGGAATGGGGCAATCACTACTCCTGTGGTTATTTATGAGGTGTAAAACTTTCATTACACTTTATATGATATATTGATACATGTATTATAAATATGATACATATTCAATTTGCCATTTTTTAGCCCAATACTTTATAGCCATACTTAACAAACCCTGGAGCAACTTAATACCAGTCCCCTTTTTCAGCTTCTGCATCCCTATCATACTGTTTCAAACACTAAGACAGGTTTCTTCACCTTTCCTACACATGATTACTCGAGACATTCCCCACGCCATCGATAAAGTTTTTTTGGGTTCAGTAAAGTGGCGTTCTGGAACAAACAGAATTGCATTTAACTGCTTTTGTGAATCTTTGTTCGCATCAAGACGAGTCCTCGTGACATGGAATTGTAATATTGTTCAGAAAATAACCAAACTTTACTTGAAAAATTAATGTTATACTGAAAAAAACTAATAGTACAGTACATGGGTTATTTTTCATCCTGTGTTATATTGCAAATAAGTGGATTGCACAGGAGACTGTCTGTTTGTCAAAGTTTCAAGTAGTTTGGCAAGTCCACCATTTGCATACCAGATAAATTAACGATATCCTCGTTTTGCACATGTGCTGCAAAATCTTGCAATAGATAAAGTTGTGCACATCATCATGTCAACAATGTCAACAGTTAAATGACGTCATTATGTAAGTAAGCCTAGAAACTTCCACTGATGGCAACGTCGGTGCACAGCATGCCAATGGTATGCACGATAAATGGGTATTCGGTTCAAATAGGAAAATTCTGACTCATGTTTTAATCGGAACCTCGATAACGCCTTAGTTTGATCAAAACATTTATACCTCGGAACCTCGAAAGGTTCTTATAATCTGTGTCCAGTGGTTACACTTAGGATTAGTAAACTGGAGATGCTTGCTTGCCAGAATATTACGAGGGTACACTTACTTAACTGTATATCACTTACCTGTAAATGAGGCATGAGTGAAAGATAAGCAGATCAATAATAACTTGATAATTAATGTCATGATATGTGATTGTCTCAGTTGACTAGCATAAACTAATTATACCCCTGGTTTCCCAAAGTGAAGTGGGGACTACATAGGAATCACACTGTCCGTAACCTTAGCATCCCGTCCCATAAGACATTTATGTCCCGTCCTGTTGCGTAACACTTTTTTTTTTATTACTTGCATTTCACAAACAGTTCTGAATGAATTGCTCCCAAACTTCATATACACATAGCAACTGATGACCGTATGTCCTTCTACATCACCCATTGTTGAATAACTAATTCATTACAGAATTATTGTCATTCGGAGTTAGAAAAGCTACGGATTATTGAGACCGCGGCAAATCTGATACAAAATGGAATAAATATGTCAGTTCGGATGCTGCATGTAAATTCTACCCAGATTTTGACTAAATATCGTCTAAATGAGCCACTTCAGAATATGTCGTTCCAACTCTTAAACTCTTTTAAAAAACTTTTTTACGGGAAAAGACGATGAGAAATTTACAACGATTGGCCAGGCAATCATGCAATGTGTTCGACCACGATCGATTATTGCATCGTTACAAAATGGACTTGGGGTTCAAATGCATAGGAAGCTCGGATCCAAATTTCTTATTTCTTCAGCCTTTAAAAATGGCTTTTCTGCTTCATACTCTGAAGTACAGAAATATGAGTGAAATGCGGCTGTTCACCAAAACTGGGCATGTCTTCAATTTGTTGCAGATAATGTGGATCATAATATTCACACTTTGATGGCCTGAACACCTTTCATGGAATGGGAATTATTGTATCTGTTACACCAGGCAATGTTACATGCAAACCAGTCCCAAGTATAGTCTCACAGTGAATGAAGTGACTGCTAACTTTCCTATTTTATGCTTGTTAAAGAGCAATTGCAAGCCAACCTTAAAATTTAAAGAATTGCCTTCTTTCCAATCATTAGATGAAACGATAAATTCTGATTTACTATGGAAGACCACTTAATCCTCGAAGACCATCCTGGAATGGTTTAAAGCAAATGGTCCAGCATCGCCAGCATCCTGGTAAATCATCAGTCAGTTTTATGACTATGATTGACATGAAGTCTAATGATGAAAGCTGCATACTTTCAACAATGACATTTGTGTCGGGTCAATCACGAAAATACAATAGTACCCCAGTATTGACGTTTGATCAACCTTTGTGGTGGAAGACGGTCGAAATTCAGCAGCTAGTGGAACCTAACAGTTTGCTGAAAGATACTGTGCTAAGGATAGGGGGGCTGCATGTAGAAATAAGCTTTTTGGGAAGCATTGGTAATTTGATGGAAAGTCATATACAGCAGTAGGTCATACTTAAGCGGAAAGGCCATCTCACAAGCCATTAGAGGGCATATTCTGATAGATGCAGTTTTAAATGTGACGATGTTGTCCCAAATTTACTGTATCCCAGTCCCAACAGAATCATCTGATGACACTAACCGAGCTAAATGACAAACTTATTCAGTTTAAATCATCAATTGAAAAGTTTCGAACATCTAAACTGTGGCTTATGTATTTGGAAATGCATTCTGCTGATGTTTATTAAGGCTGAACAAATGGAAATTGGTCTCTTCACCTTCTAGCTCTTTCTGACATGCTTCCGTATTTTGCATCATCCGAACACAATCTTTACACAAACTCAGTGTACCTCTATCTACAGAATATGGCTGCTCTAAAACATGATCATCCTCATAGAATAGTCACTTTGAGCAAGGATATCATGTTGTCAGAAGGAATGATAGATACTGGTATCTTTCAGCTTTCAACAGACCTTGTTACAAAACAAATGTTAATGAGAAGTTTGAAGATGTCAAGTGGTCTAACTGGGGGGCAGAGGTATGACATATTTACAAAGATCACTGTGGCTCTTTTCGACTCCTGCTTGCGCAAGAATGTGTGATGCATTGCAGCAATTTACAGGGGTTCAGTACATTGCCAGCGAACAACATGTTGAAAGCAGTGAAGCCAGAAAGTGCAGAGATAATCCTGATATGAAACGTCTAGCAGCATTTCTGACAGGGAGGTCACCATTTGTGAAAATCGATACTCTAATTAGTATTCCAAATGGCATGACCGCTGACAGTGTAGTTGATGTAGTTGATGTAGACGAGGCATAAAGAATCGGAATGACAATAGTACAGTCAATGACGGTCCTAAATGTCTATGACATATCCTTCAAAAAAGAAAAAGCAGACAAAACACTAGATACCAAGACTCCGTTGAAGATTGACAAATAGTTCATAAAAGTTGACCCTCAGCTCCTTTTTCAGAGACTTATAACAGCAGTATGTGGTATAGTTGCACCCGAGGAATTGTCTGATACATTCTCTTACGAATTATGTACACAGCCTCCGGCACTTTTTGACACTGACGGGATGATTAGAGCTGCTGAAAAACCGCAACTCGCCGATACGCTTTGGAGCTTCGCTGGTACGGACTCATATTACAAGGAACCGGATGATGTGAAATATGTTCTTGATGTTGATTGGTGCATTAATTCAAAGAATACCATGGACACGCAGTCTAACATATGAAGCAATCTGCATAGATTATTGTTCCTTCATAACAAAGTACTTTGGTCGGTCTTCTGTTGTAGTTTTTGATGGATATCAGGATACACATATCAGACTAGACACATCAGAGTTATAGGTCTTGATTTTTTAAAAATTGTTTTCCAGTAGGCCTTAGACTATTTAAGTCAGTAGAGTGATACAGGCAATCTTGTGCATCTTGTTCCCGAAGTCTACTAAATACAAGCCACTCTGTAAATGACATAATTTTAGACATGGAGGTCATCTGGCCATAAAACACAAATCTGTCTATCCATCAGTAATTTCATAAAATAGTATTCTAGTCTAGATTTGAAACAGTTTAATGACAATTGATCACAATATATTTGGAATGGATCGACCCTCTAATATTTTTGTAGGTCGCCCAAGATCACCAAGTTGGCTAAAACTGTCAAATTTATGGAAATTTTAAATGTCCAGTAAACGTGCAAATATTCATAGTCTTTCCTGTCAAACCTTGCATTCTCAGTACTTTCAGAACTTTGATTAATTCTGAAGTTTTCTGATTATATATGCCCACACCTATTTATCGCTGGGTTTAATCACAGGAATGGCTATGATGCTGCATGTTTAACTGTGAGATGTGGGAATTGGAAAAATCCAGGTCGCATTTTTCAATTTTTGGAATCATTAATAATCCACTCAATCAGTTTTCTATCATTCAGATTGTACAACCATTATTTTTTGTATAATATCTCATACTTCTCTATTTGCAGGTTTATGGGTGTGTGCGTACACGAAGGTCAACTCCATGCACTTACAGAGGTAGGTCTACAGCATTGTTATCTTGAACATTTCTCCAGGTGATGAACTTGTAAAAAGTCTTGTACTGTATGGGTGTTACAAGTTGAATGATGTTTTGTTGGACTGTGATATTCATCAGGTACAGGTTAACCATTACCACTGCCAGTTTGCCAATGTTTATTGGTCGAGAGTAGTGGAAAGATGCCATAGTTGAGAGAAAGGGTCACTCAGATGTTTGTATTCTAAACAGAATTAATGCCTCTGTCATGTTCCATGCTGAGGCAGTATGGAAAACGTGGCAATAAATAACATCATTTAATCAAACCGTTTGGTAGGTTGAAGATAAAAGTATTTCCATGTTCTCACCATGTTTGGGCCGAACAGGTTGAAAGTGGTTGTCGCAGTATTGGCAAATTGTTGCCCTTAATCAACTTTGCATCAAAATGTCTTATATAAAAAACATATATAACGTGTTATGGTCCTTGCACGTTTTAGAATTCTTGATTATGGCCCCAACATAAATTGTCCTCAGTTTACCAACAAAAACTGCCATATGGGAGCTTGGTTGTCTTCAATCAACCCCATTTCTTGTTATTTTCAAGGTGCAGATCAAGTTCATGTTTGCACGGCAGTGACCTCACCTCACTCTGAAGGCTTTTTTTTTTTTTTCATTGATGAGATCCAGACTGGTACTTGGGAAACAGGAAATGTATTAGCAACAATAATTTGTATTACTTTTTCTGTGGTAGATAATAAGAAAAACATTCTCCCCGACTGTGAGGTAATTAGCTAGCAAAAAAAGTACATAATGGATGTAACAACGAATGAGGGAGGTGAGAAAATGAGTACAGTACATTATACTGGAAGGTTGAAAGTATGGGTTAATCTTATTCATAAATTGGTGAAAAAGGCATAAAAATTGAAAGTGAATTTGAAATTTGGGTGAAAATCATACTGCTCTGTCATCCCCTACTAATACGATCGACACTTGGTGGATGCAAGGCTGTGAACAGTCTGACTATCGAAGTTCAGATCACTGTGAACTTAATTATAACCATTTAAACACTTGGTGCGGCAGATCTGTGTCGCAGATAAACAAGATTACTTGAACGTGAAACATTCAGAGCTGTGAAAATTGAATTTAAAAAGATCTGCATTTAATGCTTACACTGTTTTGTGCTAAGCTTCAAACCTTTTTTCTCTGACCTCATAATTTGAATATCAAACTTAGTATCAATAAAATCCGTTTTATCCAAAAGTTGCATGCTCAGCAGTTCTCTTCATTATTGATTCATCAAAGACTGACAGTGGTTTGATTAACTGGGATGCTTAATAGTTTGATGAATATAAAAGATGTGTTATCTATCATAGATTATGCATAGGAGGGATCAATGACTCTTCAGTGTTAATACAGGTATTGTTGAGGTATGATCATGTAACCAGTCCATTAGAAGTTAATAATTTATTATTTATCTGGGTACATGTTACAGATATTATGATGTATTGTAATGTAACCAGTCTATCAGAAGTTGATAATTGATCATTAAACTGATGACCAGTCTACTGAAGGATGTCACTGAATGCATTCAGGTTTCTCCCATCGGTTCTCGAAAGCACCATCGGGAGCCATTGGTAACCATCCGTTGCCATTGTTAGTTGTGAGTTTAACAATGGTTAAGCTATGGGTAACCAGTCTTGCTGCGATCACAGAAATACATATCGCTGAGAATTTAATCCCAATAAAAATGCTGATGAATAATAAGACGTACAATGTTTGCAAACTCAAATGTCCGGTTATGAAGTATAAAAATGGCAAGTTTCCATTTTGTTAATATATTGGTAGCCAATGGTAACCTTGCGCAGCCATGGGTAACATATACTACCCATATTCGTTCAGAGTTTGTTGGTTGCCAATTGTAACAGCTGTACCCTATGGTTACCATATGCTGCCATCGGTGGCCATTGGTAACCCATGGTGTTTGCCTTGGGAGAACTCTGAATGCACTCAATGTAGCGCAGTTGATACGGCATTCACTTCTCACCAATGCAGGTGGGCACAGTGGTTAACAGTGAAGACTGAGTCCGGATCACAAGTTTGAGCCAGACTAAAGCTGCTAGATTTCTTCGGTGAGCATTTTTCATCCATCTGATGGGGATGTCAATCCGGTGGTCATGTGTATTGAAGTCTATCCATGGAGCATGATAAAAACCATAGGAAGATAATAAGAACAGGACACAGAGAGGCAAAAACGTTTCATACACTCTCGACCAAGGGGGTCTGATTACTTGATAACAAAGCTTCAGTTTTCTATAATGTTTGTTTTCATTCAGTATTTCAACAAGGCAGTCTGACAGCACAGTTGGTTGGGAAACTCTGTCACTTGGAATTCTAATGCTTCAAGAGTTCTAGAATAGCGATAGCAGCAGGACACTTAGGAAGCATCCCAAACAAAAAAACTTAGTTCAATTACAAATTGATTTGGTTAGATCTCACGAGGCCTCTGTTTCTGGAGGATTATTGATCAAAGAAGTGAGCAGCATCCATCTTGTGTCACTATTAACGCACAGTGACATATTCTTGGTCTTCTTTCAATTAGATGTAATACTTAATGGAGGGGATGATGTAATAATGGAGAAATTGGGGGCGAGGTAATCAACTTCATCGAAAAGAAGGGAAAAGTGCAAAATTAATGATTATTATAGGTAATTCCTACATTGAGGTGGACAGTAGTTTTCACAGCAAGGGTTTCATTGATTTTTCGAATGAATGAAGATGAAACAAGTCAATATAATAAAATGATGTTTGAGAAATCACAGCAGTGTTGGCCCAAGACAATGATTTTATGGAACCTATTATTATCTGCAAGTGATAAATTAAATATTGATGTAACATGAGAGATCATAAAGGTAATTACTACATAGCCACATTTGTCTTTAAGTATAAAGCCTATGCAAATAATAATAGTAATTATTAAAAACAAAAGAGTATATTTTAAAGGCATGGCACGAAATTCAGGTAAATTTTTTAACACAAATTACCATTTTGACCTTTCAAATATTACGTAGGACAAGTAACTCGGAAACAAATTTTCCTTCCCTGTAAAGGGTAAAGTATATTTTAAAGAGTAATGCGTCTAAAAAAGTATATTTTAAAGGGTAACCCATGTAGATTGATTACCTTGGGCAAGAATTGTTTACACTAGGTGAAGAGAGACTTTAAAATCTACCTCTGTTCGTTTTCAGATTCTGTGATCTTGAGAATGTTTATTGAAAAGCTTTTTTATGCCCCCGAACGCTTTCGGGGGCATATAGTAATCGTAGCGTCCGGATTCTGTCTTTCATTCCGAAGTTCGTGTCCGGACCGTAACTTCACAACCCCTGCAGGGATTTTTAAATAACTTGGCACAAGTGATCACCATAACAAGATGATGTGTCGCGCGCAAAACCCAGGTCCGTACCTCAAAGGTCAAGGTCACACTTGAAGTTCATAGGTCAAAAACAGGTCCGCAATTTCGTGTCCGGACCGTAACGTCACAACTCCTGCAGGGATTTTTCAATAACTTGGCACAAGTGATCACCATAGCAAGACGATGTGTTGCGCGCAAAACACAGGTCTTCAAGGTCAAGGTTACAGTTGGAGGTCAAAAGTCAAATTGTGTCCGGTCAACAACTCTGGCATTCATGGACTGATTTTCAAATAACTTGGCACAAGTGCTCACCACAACAAGACGATGTGTCGTGCACAAAATCCAGGTCTGTGGCCCCAAGGTCAAGGTCACATTTAGAGATCAAAGGTCAAATTGTGTCCGGTCAATAACTTTTGCATGCCTGGACATATTTTCAAATAACTTGGCACAAGTGCTCACCACAACCAAATGAGGTGTCGTGCACAAATCCAGGTCCATGGCTCCAAGGTCAAGGTCATACTTAGAGGTCAAAGGACACATTGGGGGCATTTATCACTTACAGTGATATTTCTTGTTATTTCTCTTATATCTCCCACTTAAAGATGTGTATCTGGGTGGGGGTCGGGTGGCGGTCGTGTTTGTCTAGTCTAGTGGCAGCATGCATGCCTCATTATTGAAAGTTTGCAGTTTCAAAAACCCTCAGCATTTTGCTTGTGACATTGAGCACATCACTTAGCCCATTGAAAGTGGATGTTAATTGGTCAGTTATTCCAGCAAACTATCGTCTGGGCATGTAAAAGAACCAGAAAAAAATGTTTTCTGTAATAGATTATGGCTCCTCCGTATCTTCTCTCTCTTTTTTTGGGGAGCAGCTTTAAATAGTCTAAATGTGTGGATAAGCCTTGAAATGTCAACTGACAGGGTTCATGTCATTCCCAGACATAGATCTACGTAACATAACAACCATAGATCTACATAACATAACAACCATAGATCTACATAATATAACAACCATAGATCTACATAACATAACAATCATAGATCTACATAATATAACAACCATAGATCTACATAACATAACAACCATAGATCTATGACAAAACACAGCTTGTTCGACATTTGTAACTTTACAAGTTAGAAGCATAGATCTACATAATTATACATGTAAGTGTATGACCATGAATAAAAACACCACTTGGTCTACGTTTATAACTACCAGACATAGGTATATGCCCATGACTAAAAAGATCCCTTGGTCAACTTTTTGCAGCCATAAGGCTAAACTCAACATGTTTGACCACTCCGCCACAGAGGTGCCTGATCATGAGTGATCCAATGATTGATGAGAAATTGCCCCGTAGTTGTAGCGACTTTGATTGATCGTGGTAAAATCAGTAATTCAGGCATACATAAAAAAGATCGCGATGATTACGATCAATAATTTCTGATGCTTTTTTTGGGAAAACATGATAAGTATGATGTTTTTGTCAGATTTGGTAAACAGTAATAATCGAGGCTGCAAATTTCAACTCATATTGACAAGCGAAGCTGAGTTGAGGTGAATAATTTTTGCTTGTCCTGCAAAGCGCTAGCATGAAGATATCAATAGGCAGTAAACATAGTTTAATATTTATATTTTGCTTTCATGCAAATAACACTAATAACACAATCTTGCATACCGGATAAGGTTATCTGTGTTTTATATGGGTGATGGAAAGCCTGATCTTACACATGGGGAAGAACCTCGGCAGAGCCTCGATTCCGATAAAAACAATTATACCTCCTGTTGGAATTTATCACCTGATACCCATGAACGATTCTTATAATATCTACAAAGCCTGACCAAAAATATGAGAGACTGATCATGTCTGTTCATTAATTTAACAGGACTGGCGGCGATTCTGATATTATTTTAGGACCCAGTCTTATTTCCTGACCAATGAATTTGATTTTTTTTTGTACTCTGGTAAACCAAGCGTTGTTGCCAAGTGACTGATTTACTTAGTAAATCGAATATTTATATGTAAATAGTTTCAATCATAAAAGATCAGATCATCAATCAATTTATCATTTTAAATAGTAAATCTATCACTAAGTCGCTGGTGTTTGTTATCTTTTAATTCAATAAATGTGTACCTCGATTACAAAACATTCAGTACATCTCAAAGTTGTATAGCCCCACATGAATGAATACTTAAGATGTATACAACAACAACTTGCAGAGTTGTGAACATTTTCAAAATTATTAAAATGGACAAAACATGAGATCCAATTCCAGTTAATAAATGCCAGGTGAAAAATGCACTAAGGGGTAAAAAAAAAAAATGTAAATTTTCCAGATTTGAAAATGAATTAAAATTAATGTTGATTGATTGAATTTGGATTTTATAGTCGCACCAACAGCTAAGGTCATATGGCGACTTTCCAGCTTCCATTGATGGAGGAAGACCCCAGGTGCCCCTCCGGGCAATTTTCGTGCACGGGCGGGCACCTGGGTAGAACCACCGACGTTCCGCAAGCCAGCTGGATAGCTTCCTCACATAAAGATTCCTAGGCCCCTGAGGGATCGAACCTACAGCGGTGAGGGGCAAGTGATTTCAAGTCAGAGACGTTAACCACTCGGCCACGGACGCCCCCAAAATTAATGTTGAAGACCATTATATATATATATATACTATATATCATTTCTGTACTGTTTTGGAATAAGTGCTAACTGTTACTAGTTCGCAAGTGCAGAATGCTGTAGCAGCACTTTTCAAGCAGTTCATTACTGCACTAATCAGCTAACAGAAGGAATTACAGTTTTATTGAATTCCTCTTTTCATGTCATATAGTGTAAAACGTAATTTACTGCAGATGAAATTACAAAGTGCCTATTATTCATCAGCCATTATTAGATAGGTACTCAGACAGGATTATTTCAGTGCTAATGTGGACAATACCCAACAGTTAGATTTCCCAGTGACTGTATTATTAATGGTGACATTTCTCTTGTGAATACAATATTGTAACATTTGTAATATTCCTACAAATTAGAAGCACTGATTTCACACTACCAGATATAATAGACACTTTCAGTCGCACAGTTAAAATGAACTCTCAGACCTTGTTATATCAACTTGACTTATAAAAGCTTTATCTGGTACAAGACCTAAAACCATGTTATGTACATTTCTGTAATGACTTCTTTCTAAAAGTCTCCAAAGAATAAGCCAGAATCTGACAGTGTTTTCAAATCTCATTAGGTTTAGTCTTGAGAGTGCAGTTACTCTATATCTGCCTTTCATAGACACGAAGCAAAAGGACAGATCCCATGTAGACACTCAGCAAGAGGACTGATCCCATGCAGACATGCAGCAAGAGGACTGATCCCATGCAGACATGCAGCAAGAGGACTGATCCCATGCAGACATGCAGCAAGAGGACTGATCCCATGCAGACATACAGCAAGAGGACTGATCCCATGCAGACATGCAGCAAGAGGACTGATCCCATGCAGACATGCAGCAAGAGGACTGATCCCATGCAGACATGCAGCAAGAGGACTGATCCCATGCAGACACACAGCAAGAGGACTGATCCCATGCAGACATGCAGCAAGAGGACTGATCCCATGCAGACATGCAGCAAGAGGACTGATCCCATGCAGACACACAGCAAGAGGACTGATCCCATGCAGACACACAGCAAGAGGACTGATCCCATGCAGACATGCAGCAAGAGGACTGATCCCATGCAGACACACAGCAAGAGGACTGATCCCATGCAGACACACAGCAAGAGGACTGATCCCATGCAGACATGCAGCAAGAGGACTGATCCCATGCAGACACACAGCAAGAGGACTGATCCCATGCAGACATGCAGCAAATAAGGATTAATCCCATGCACGCATGCAGCAAATAAGGATTAATCCCATGCAGACATGCAGTAAATAAAGATTGATCCCATGCAGACATGCAGCAGATGAGGATTAATCCCATGCAGACATGCAGCAAGAGGACTGATCCCATGCAGACACGCAGCAAGAGGACTGATCCCATGCAGACACGCAGCAAGAGGACTGATCCCATGCAGACACACAGCAGATGATTGATCACATGCAGACATGCAGCAGATGAGGATTGATCCCATGCAGACATGCAGCAGATGAGGATTGATCCCAAGCAGACATGCAGCAGATGAGGATTGATCCCATGCAGACATGAAACATATGAGAATTGATCCCATGCAGACTTGAAACAGATGAGGATTGATCCCATGCAGACTTGAAACAGATGAGGATTGATCCCATGCAAACAAGATTGATCGCATGAATTATAGTATTTCAGTAAAAGAAGGTTGATCATATGTAGAAATGATGATGAATCTCATTATTGACAGATATTTGTAGTTTTTCAATTTTGAGTGAAAAATTCAGAGTGTTACTTTAACGACTCATCTGCAAACAAAGCGTTTATTTTCAGACAGTTGATTTTAACAATGGCAAATACCTTTCGAGCTCATCCCTTTGGTCTCTTGCTAAGGAAAGGAATTAAGTTAATTAAATTATCACAATCTATATACCCATACCACATGGAGGTCAAACAGTATGTTGATAAATTATGAGTGGAAATGCTTGCCTTCAGATATCTATGTAGGCTAAAGCTGCATTCTTATTAAAAGTTGTAGCTTTGATTACAGTAACAGGCATTAACATTTTTATCATCATCTAAATTCAAGGTCTTTTATTTTTTAATGCCCCACCACAAATTGACACTGGCATATAGTGTTACCCTCGTCTGTCTGGAAAAAAAAATAATATTCATTTTTTTCGTCAAGTCTATTTCTCATACACAGAAGCCACAAAGCTTCATGCTTACATCTACATGACAGCAGTATGCTGTGACAAAAGTAGGTCAATATGAATGACCTTGACCAAACTTACGGACTAATTTACATTGAAGTTGTTTTTTATGTCACTGACAGCTCTAAAGTGCATGGACATATTTTAAATAGTTTAATGTTGTATGTTAGCAGTGTATTGGAATTACTGTTTCTGCTAGGGTTGTAAAAGATTGGTTTATCGCTTCTGAGACCAAAATAAATAAATCAATAGGCTGGAAGCATCTCCTGCTGTATGTAATACTGCTTTGATCTATTTCTGGTTACTATATATTGTGTATATAATAAATCGGGTTCTTTCTGGTTAAGTTCTTACTGGAACGAAAACAACTTTTATCGTCTTACTTCCATGATAAATGTTCTGTGATCTACATGCATTGTTCTGCTTTGATTGTGATTTGTTGTGGTTCAGTTGGTGCTTAAGAAGCAGAACTTGAGAAAGAAAATCAACAAAACTTTTGAAATTTAAATGGTTCATACATTTATTATTGTTGCTTTTGTTGTGGGTCACATAATATTGATTACAGTATACACTAGCTATTTTTTTTATGTATTCAAATTCATATAGAAAAGCTTCCAATGAAGACATGTTTTTTTTGTGTTTTTTTTAAGGAAAGATATATGATAAAGCATTCAGTATGAGGACATGATCAAAAACATCTTTATTTCTTTGTTTATCAATTCTTCAATGCGCCAGCTCTAGATAATGATTGTTTTTTCTTTGAGAGATATCATTATATTTCAGAGAGATAAAATCATCATAGCATCCCCTGAGTTATATCAGGCCAGATGTATATCTTACAGTCATGATCTCCCCACCACTGCGGGTTCGAATCCCACTGGGAGCTCGACTTGTGAGGCAGTGTCAATTCTTACAGATGGCGGGAGGTGTACAGTACTGGTTTTACCCAGGAAAAGTGGGTGGTCTGCCTCCACAAAAAACATTTTGACCGCCCTATATAACCTTACATGTGTTGAAAAAGACGTAAAACAGCATACAAACAAACAAACAAACAAACAAACTTATATGATCTTATTTCTTTTGAATTGAATTGTTGTTCAATGGCTCATCGACACTGTTTATTTAGGTTAATTCTAACCACCACTGAGAGAGAGCAAGGTTCTAGGACTGGTCGGCCCGGTGTGTGTATAATGTGACTGGGTGGGGTATCATGTCATGTGTCTATGAAGCGGTATACCAGTGTGGCAGCACTATAAAGTTGAGCAATGCTCACTGCTACAAGTAGAAACTGTCGTGATATGACTGAAAGAATTTATTTTTTAAAGCGATTTTAAACGCGATACATACATACAACCGACTCCCATACACGGGACTACCAGGTTTACATCGGATGATATTATCTGATGAACAAGAGCAGGGGATCTTATTTGTACCTTTCTTTATATTTATAACTCGCAGCTGACAACAGTATACTGACTCCCCAGTTTAAAAGACTGCGAGTTATTTGTCAAATTTGTTGTGAATTTTAGCGAAATTTATTTTTTGCTTATCAGCTCTTTACCTTGGAATTGTTTTTTTCTTGGATTTAGACTCTGTGCATACCTAAAATAACGATCATTTTGACTGAACAGTTGTCGGGTTATATAATACATCAGGTAGCTAGATATTTGGGGAAATGGTTATGAGAAAAACACTGGCAGAGAGAGAAAGTTTCTTAATCAATCTTGTGCTGCTTTTCTTTTTTTGCCTGGTTGTTTACCTCGTCTGTTTTAACAGACTGCTTTTTTTTCATGGATTCATTTGTATAATTCTAACCTACTGTTATGTATCATTTCTACCATGTGATCCATGATTTTCCACTATTGCAAACATTTTTTGTAAAATACACAAATTCCATATTGAAATATGGCTTTTTGGTACAAAACAGCATGTTTTATATGCCCATAAATGGAATAAGGCTCGATTTAGATATAGTATGTTCTAAAAAATAAACTGAAACGGTCAATGATTTCGGACAAACAGATTACTTACAAGTATATTTACAAAAGTATAGGTTTGTTATGTGGGACATCGTATGAGAGGTTTACTCGGTATGTGACGTCATTGAGTTTTAGCCCAGATATATCCCTATTGTTCATCGGTCTGTCCGTATGTGCTTCCGTCCTAGCACACGTTTACTGCCTTAGGTGTGTGTCCGACCATCCGTCTGTCCTTTAACTTTTAGCTGATGTCTGATTGTGTCTTATAACTTTCAAAGTATAGGATCTGCAACAATGAAACTTTGTATACATCTGCAGCATGATCCAATGAATGCATCAGATAAATGCCCATAATTAACTCTCGTTCATATTTTTTAAATTATTTCCCTTTGAAAAAGTTTTAACCTGGAACATAACCTTGAAGTGCCCCGCTGGGAGGTACTCTTATTTATATTGTACTACCCAGTCCCAACAATCCATATTTTATTTATGGTCATTTTACAGTGTTGAGTGCAATAGTGAATACAACTGTACTTGTACCCAGCAGACCACTGCCTCATCCAATGTAGATTCTGACTCCTGGGTGCTTCTCTAATACATTCCAGTATGGCACTATTCTCATAGCATTGTATTGGGTGCAGGAGTTGCAAGAGTCCACTTTAATAATGAAAGTGCATTTTCATAAAAGGTGTACTTGTTATTACACAAGGACAGTGAGACATGGAGTTGGAGTTTGTACTTCTTGAAGAAAAATGGCATTCTTTCCCACTTACTGAATACTTTTCCTCCTACCTTTTTTTTTCTTGGTTAACCATTTACATATTTTGTTGAAAAATGTATCCACCCACTTCACCTATCATCTTTTAACCAGTCTTCCTGTTACATTGTTTAGTAGTTTTCGTTTCATATTTTAGGTATTTCAGATATTACATTTCTTAAATTATGATGGTAAATTATTAATGGCTATTTATAGTTCAATAATTGTAAAACAATACAGTCTTATAATATTAGCAATAAAATCAACTCATATTCACATTGTTTATATCCTGAAGGGTCCAAACCCACTTGAGAACACTCACAGGAACTCCTTCATTCTTGATTTGTATATTTATAGAGACATTCAAATGAAGCCAGGTCTATCTCAAGTGGGTTGTATTATGATTCAGATTTAATGAATTACGCAATTGATGTAATAAGTAGACAAACAACTGAATTAGCAAGGAGACATGTTTCTGTTTCGGTCCATTTTAATTTCTTGTAAAAACCTTAGCGGCTTTGTTTCTGTTTAAATTGGCGGAAATAATGACAGATTTAACTTAAAATAAAGATAGCTAATGCATTAAAGTAATTGAAAAAAACCAGCATCAGCATATTAAAGTCCCTATCCCACCATCAACAGGCAAAAAGTTTACAACAGATGTACACTGTTTCTAAATCAACTGACAATGCAGTATATAATTAATATATAACTTATATATTTTGAGATTCCAAAGTCTATATAGACACAATATAAATGGCTTACCAGCCAGTCAAACCCCAAAACTGGAGTTACCAACTCATAATTCATTTTACGTATATTCAGTCACCGGTATTTTAAGAACCTGTGAATAAACCTATAGTTTTAATTAGCATATATACGTTATAACATGACCTGAACACCTTGAAAGAGTTTTGATAACCAGATTTGTAGTGAACATTTGCCATTATTTGGTGGGTTAGACTAGTTTTTTTAAGGTTATTAAGATAAATCCAGAATCACTATACTCTTATTGTCCAATATGATTCTCTGGTTGTTTTACATGCCCAGAGTATACACTCAAATACATGCCTGATGGACAGACTCCTGTAGAAGGCACTATCTGGTAATGGTCAAAAAAGTGGGAGCTAAGTGATTTATTCAAGGTCAAGGTCAGAAGCACAGGAGGCAAGCACACTAAAGTCTAGACAACCACACCCCTCAAATTTGATTAATAAATAGATGCCATGTATTATTTAGTTTCTGTTGTTGTCATCCTTCTGCAGTCATACTGTAGTTTGTATGCACATCATCAGGGGTAGGCCATTTAATATCCCTTTTCCAATATTGGTTCTGTGAAGGAAATAGCTTGATCCCTGGAGATGACAGTTATTCACTTGTCTCTGTCTCCGGTGTGGTATTCCACTGTAGCAGCACTACAAAGTTGTGTGGTATTCCACTGTGGCAGCACTACAAAGTAGTGTGGTATTCCACTGTAGCAGCACTACAAAGTTGTGTAGTATTCCACTGTAGCAGCACTACAAAGTTGTGTGGTATTCCACTGTAGCAGCACTACAAAGTTGTGTGGTATTCCACTGTGGCAGCACTACAAAGTAGTGTGGTATTCCACTGTAGCAGCACTACAAAGTTGTGTGGTATTCCACTGTAGCAGCACTACAAAGTTGTGTGGTATTCCACTGTAGCAGCACTACAAAGTTGTGTAGTATTCCACTGTGGCAGCACCACAAAGTTGAGTGGTATTCCACTGTGGCAGCACTACAAAGTTGTGTGGTATTCCACTGTAGCAGCACTACAAAGTTGTGTGGTATTCCACTGTAGCAGCACTACAAAGTTGTGTGGTATTCCACTGTGGCAGCACTACAAAGTTGTGTGGTATTCCACTGTGGCAGCACTACAAAGTTGTGTGGTATTCCACTGTGGCAGCACTACAAAGTTGTGTAGTATTCCACTGTGGCAGCACTACAAAGTTGTGTGGTATTCCACTGTGGCAGCACTACAAAGTTGTGTGGTATTCCACTGTGGCAGCACTACAAAGTTGTGTAGTATACCACTGTGGCAGCACTACAAAGTTGTGTGGTATTGTGTGGTATTTCACTGTGGCAGCACTACACAGTTGTGTGGTATTCCACTGTGGCAGCACTACAAAGTTGTGTGGTATTCCATTGTAGCAGCACTAAAAAGTTGTGTGGTATTCCACTGTAGCAGCACTACAAAGTTGTGTGGTATTCCACTGTAGCAGCACTAAAAAGTTGAGTGGTATTCCACTGTAGCAGAAATATAGAGTTGTGTGGTATTCCACTGTGGCAGCACCACAAAGTTGTGGTATTCCATTGTAGCAGCACTAAAAAGTTGTGTGGTATTCCACTGTAGCAGCACTAAAAAGTTGTGTGGTATTCCACTGTAGCAGCACTATAAAGTTGTGTGGTATTCCACTGTGGCAGCACTAAAAAGTTGTGTGGTATTCCACTGTAGCAGCACTAAAAAGTAGTGTGGTATTCCACTGTAGTAGCACTACAAAGTTTTCTGGTATTCCACTGTAGCAGCACTACAAAGTTGTGTGGTATTCCACTGTAGCAGCACTACCAAGTTGTGTGGTATTCCACTGTAGCAGAAATATAGAGTTGTGTAGTATTCCACTAGCAACACTACAAAGTCATTGTGTTATTCCACTGTAGCAGCACTACACAGTCGTGTGGTATTCCACTGTAGCAGCGGTATAAAGGTGTGTGGTATTCCACTGTAGCAGCACTATAAAGTTGTGTGGTATTCCACTGAAGCAGCACTATAAAGTTGTGTGGTATTCCAATGTGACAGCACTACAAAGTTGTGTAGTATTCCAATTGTGCAGCACTACAAAGTTGTGTGGTATTCCAATGTGACAGAACTACAAAGTTGTGTGGTATTCCAATGTGACAGCACTACAAAGTTGTGTGGTATTCCACTGTTGCAGCACTATAAAGTTGTGTAGTATTCCAATCGTGCAGCACTACAAAGTTGTGTGGTATTCCAATGTGACAGCACTACAAAGTTGTGTAGTATTCCAATGTGACAGCACTACAAAGTTGTGTGGTATTCCAATGTGACAGCACTACAAAGTTGTGTAGTATTCCAATCGTGCAGCACTACAAAGTTGAGTGTTAAGCTCACTTCTACAAGTAGACACACTGTGATATGACTGAAAACTAAATTTGTAATTCCTCTGTTAATAAGACATTTCTGAATTCTGTACACAATAACAAATGGTTTATTATACATTTCAGTACATCAATGGCGGTGACCTTGAACAACTTTTGGCAAACAAGTCTGTAGAACTGCCGTGGACAGTACGGGTGAAGATAGCCCATGATATTACACTGGGCATGGCATACCTCCATTCCAGAGGCATCATGCACCGTGACCTCACATCTAAGGTAAGTTGTGAAGCTATGTGTGAGATAGCAAATAACCATATTGGGCATGGTGTACCACCATTCCAGGGGCTTAATGCACTGTGACATCACATCTAAGGTAAGTTACTATGTGTGTAGATAGCAAATAACCACACTGGACATGGTGTACCTGCATTCCAGGGGCATCATGCTCCGTGACCTCACATCTAAGGTGTTACTATGTGTGTAGATAGCAAATAACCACATTGGACATGGTGTACCTGCATTCCAGGGGCATCATGCTCCGTGACCTCACATCTAAGGTAAGTTACTATGTGTGTAGATAGCAAATAACCACATTGGACATGGTGTACCTGCGTTCCAGGGGCATCATGCTCCGTGACCTCACATCTAAGGTAAGTTACTATGTGTGTAGATAGCAAATAACCACATTGGACATGGTGTACCTGCATTCCAGGGGCATCATGCTCCGTGACCTCACATCTTAGGTAAGATGTCAAACACGGCTGAAAGTAGCAAATTATATCTTTTATTGAAAAAAATAATGGTGCTCATCTATAACATAAAAAGAGTTTGCTTTTGAGCATGGGTAGAAAATGAATTGGTTTTCAAAGAATCAAATTAAAATATATTTTGGCTCATTACTAGAGAACTTGAAGCAGTTATTTAAATAGTAAAGATTATTAGCTAACACGTGATTAACCAATGCAGAAATTGCTTAGAGCAAGATTTTCAAGGAAGTATTTTTTAAATGAGCGCATAATGCGCTCTGTTAGATGGCACTCTTGTTATACTTTTAGTAATTAGGATCTATCTTGTGCCCATTTGGCATCTGATTCAACCTTTCAGAAAATGCTCGGCATGATTTTCAGACTAGTTTTCAAAATATGCTGGGAAAACCCCTCATCTATGCTCATTGCCAGTGTCTCATACCAACAGTTGTTGCTTTTAGTGAGATTGAAAACTCCTCCGTGGCTGGGATAGTAAAGACACTGCGACTAAAACGTTCTCACCTCTCACCGCTGTTTTACATCGACTTGTATAGGGACTTAAAAAAATCTTCTTCTCTGAAACACAAGAGCCAGAGGTTTAATATTTTGGATTTGCTATAAGCTTATGGTCCTCTACCAAGTTTGTTCAAATGGTGACACTGGGGTCGAATTTTGCCCCGCTCCTTTGCATCAAAGTTTTACATATATAGGAAAAAAATTAAAAAATCTTCTCTGAAACTACAAGAGCCAGAGGTTTAATATTTTTCATTTACTATAAGCTTATGGTCCTTTACCAAGTTTAATTAAATGGTGATCCTGGGATCACATTTGGCCCCACCCCAAGGGTCACATTTTTTACGTGACTTGTATAGGGAAAACTTAAAAAATCTCAAACTGCAAGAGCCACAGTTTTAATATTTTGCATTTGCTATAAGCTTATGTTCCTCTACCAAGTTTGTTCAAATGGTGATTCTGGCCCCGCTCCAGAGGTCACATTATTTACAAAGACTTGCATAGGGAATTTTTTTTAAAAATCTTCTTGACAAAACTTCACATAGATGATCCTTATAAGGGTGAATGTTTTTCAAATTTGTTAAAATTAGGTAAACACGACATCCAAGATGTTCGCTATAGAAAAAGCTTCAAATTAATTCTTTTACACTGGGAAGCTAAGGCTCTGGGTTCAAATCCCATAGGAGGTAAAAAAAATAAAAACATTCCTTTTTATTATCATTTCTCCTGTTTGGATGCGTTTTTTCTTTAGTTTAATTTTTCTAAAGTTTGTAGATAAAGATTTTGCATGTTTTACATAGACTTACAGTACAGCTCACACGAAGCCCACACTTTACTCTATCACGCCGAGTGAGGAATTTACAAATCGCATTATTACGAGGAGTTTCGATGATAAAAACTTCTCGGCGTACTTACGCCACAAAAGTACGCCATGATACTCCACGAAGACAAACTCGAAGTACGCTGAGTAAAAACTGCACAGGTAAAAGGTGCAACCTTTTCTAATTGCAGTAATTTTAATGCATTAGAAAAAAATCGAAGCAGAAGACTGTTTTGTTTTGTTTTGGAAAAGCGGATGTGAGAAAATTTGAATGCCCGGATTATGCATACTGGGTCACGACAGTTATATGGCGGTTCCTATTACCGTCTTTGCGGCGACTGAACATAATATTCAGTTAGTAATTATTCTGGAAATTATAATTTTCTTCTTAATTAGTCTTTCTTTGGAACAAATTTTACTATTCTGATGTTTATTATTACATCGATGGGTTCTTTAGTCAGAAATAATCAGAAAAAATGGTAAAGAATTCCGGATGATAAACCCGTTATTAGTGCCACCTTGTTAAAAGATACATACATGGCTAAGGATTATGGGTATTTAGTATTTATGTCAGTAGGAAAACTGTTGACTTTTGGACAACAAAAACGAACAAAACTTGTGATTACTTGCATTAAAAGTTCGAAAAATGTATTTGTTTCGAAATTTATTCATTGTATTTATCAGTCGTGTCAGCTCTGCACATAAAAGATGCACTCGGCGTCTCATTGTTTGTACTTTTTCTTGTGATTGATTGCTTTTTCAAGCGCGATAAGTTGAAAAGTTGTCGGAAAATTCAGATTTTTTCCCCAGTAATAAATCACCACAGGTGTGCACTCATGGTTAATTGGATTCTATGCGGAGTAACACGTAGTGTGAGTGACTCGACAATGGCGTACTTTCGCCGCGTGAATTCACCGAGTACAAACACTGACTCCGCGTAGATACGCTCGGAACTCGATACGACCAAACTCGGCGAATCGAGTGAAGTTTGTGTTTAGCGTGAGCTGTACTGTATATAGGGAAAACTTAAAAAATCTTCTCTGAAATTACAAGAGTCCGAGGGATTAATGATTTGTGCTTGCTTTAGGCTTATGGCCTCACCCCAGGGGTCAAATGTATAGGGAAATACTTAAAAAATATTCTTCTGAAACTACAATAGCCACGTTTAATATTTTGCATTTTCTATAAGCTTATGGTTCTCTACCAAGCTGTTCAAATGGTGATCCTGGCGTCACATTTGTCCCCCAGGGGTCACATGTTTTACATATGGATAATCTTCAAAACAACCGTCTTCTCAGAAACAACTTGGTCAATTTTGACCAAACTTCACACGGATGATCCTTAGATGAATGTTTTTCAAATTTGTTAAAATAAGTAAACATGACATCCAAGATGGCCACCATAGAAAAATCTTTATATTACTTCTTGTACACTGGGAAGCTTTTTTCTTTTTTTTAATTCTTTTTTATTATTGTTTCCTGTTTGGAGTGTGTAGACTTATATAGGGAAAACTTAAAAATTCTTCTTTTAAATTGTTAACATGGAGTTGTGGGTTTAAATTTTGAGATTGAGGGTGTTGTTGTGTTTTGCACTTGTAAAAAGCTAATGATGAAACCCCATGATATAAGAGCCATTTTAGTTTGTAGAGCATCCACAGGCCCTTTTGTTCTCTTGTTCTTTATTATTATTAATGATCGCTAACCTCAGGTCTATCAAGTTTTCTCATTTGATGGCTGCAACTCCTGGGTCCAAAGTTTGTATGTAGAGGTTTTGCATGTTTTTACACAGGCTTACATAAGGAAAGACTTAAAAACATCTTCAAGCAGCATTTACGAGAGGACACTTTTTTCATAATGGTGAAGATAATTTATTTCTGAGACGTTTGTATGATATCCAATCCAAATTAGAGATTTAAAAGTGATACGTTTTTGTTGGTCACGTTGTCTTGAAGTTCGACGAATCTCAGAATCATACCAAGGTTTATCATTCGGTCATATAGTAACTTGTTTAGAGGGTATGCACATTTAAATTAATTCCATAAACTTTACTCGTAAAATTATTGCTCGCTACTTCTAAATCATTATTATGAAGAAAGGACCAATCAGTATCGATCTTCTGTGAGTCTGTTTAATTTGACAAAATCACCATTTTTATAATTCCAAACTTGTCTTGCAAATGATGTATATGGAGCATTATGGTCTAGTGGTAAATATTGAACCCATGGTCGAAAGGTTGTGGGTTCGATCCCCGCCATTGCCATATGCATTGTGTCGCTGAGCAAGACACTTTATCTGCATTTGCTTAGTACTGATTCTACCTAGGAAGACATCGAGAGTGATTAAAATAAGTTCATAGAGCTTTCGTTACAATCAATATAAAATAAATAAGTTTAAACTAATTAAAGTTGAAGAATTGTCAGTAACTCGAGTTGGTTCTGTAATTACGTTGGTGAGATTATTAATCAGCATTATATCTCTCAGGGATTATTTAAGTTTAACTGGTCCTCCTTTACATCTCCAACTATAATTATATTCTATGCTCTTACTAACTATTGCTCAATACTTAAATCAAATCTGTTCCAGAAGTCTACATTACTATTTGGAGCATATAAGTATGGTTTCGTTGCAATATTTAATTTCAATCCCATAGATTCTGGTAAAATATGTTCGAGTTTGTGTGCTCTGTTGGACAGTGCCGTCTTTCCTATAAGTAGTAACAAAATGTTCAATAAGTAAAGAAATCGTCAGCTATTTCATGTGTAAGATTGTGTCTCGGTAAAACACAACATATCCAAGTCAGTATAATTATCCTTAATAAATTCACGTTTATTTCGAAATAAGATGAAATAAAGTTAAGCTAGTATCCGTTGACATTGACGGACCTGGATTTAGTTCTATCTCCAGAAGTAATGATTAATGATAAAGCAACTAGTGCAAATTCTAAATTTAAAATACTTAATTTAAAATACTCCTGACATTTTTTGACATATAATATACAAACATTTAGCTAAAAATGATAGTATATAAACAAAAAGGTTTAACGGTGTCGTTATAAATGTCATTTTCCTGGGAATGCCACTACAGGTACAATGGAAGAGGCCAATAGCCACCCTCCAGCACATTATATTGTTACCAGTTGGGCAATGAAGACTCTCAAAATGTAACACATGTTAAGGGTTAGAGGTAGAGAGTATCGTAAAAAAAACAACATGTAATACAAACAAGTTCTTACTACTTATCGAACTCGAAACAAGTGAAGACCATCCAGAACAAATTGGTGCATTCACTAAATACTTGATAATGTGACATTTAAATAATATAAAGACTGACTTGTCATTATCGTCATCAAAACATAAACATAGTCATCATCCATCATTGCAAAAAAATCAAAATCATCAGAATCGTTAATATTATCGTCATCGAATTGGAAATACCATTATCATCACATCAATCCAATCATCACCACATTAACATCATTATCATCATAATCATTGTTACATCAACAAAATCATTTTCCCATCGATATTTCTCATCAAAGTATTATTCATTACATAATCATCATCACCTAAACACAATTATCATAGTCTGTCAACATGATTATCATCACAATCAACAACGTCATTATGCTCACATCTTATTATCATCAACACATTATATCACTTGCAACACAAGTGATGGCGTTTTTGACACTTTCTGTAAGTTTTACAATTGTTTTTTGGCTCTGCCTACAAGATGGCAACGTTCGACAACGTCGGTGTTAATTAAACTGTCCTTCAAGATTGATTTGTTGATGTAATCAACGATGTAGGTGGTAAGATTAGCTTCAGTTTGACTAGTTGGTACAACGAGTTTGTTGAATCGAATAGAATTCCTGCGACCATATTGCTGGAGATCATTCAATTCAAGTTGTAGGTCATAGTGTTTATTGTGCAATGAACTTAACTGGTGTTCACATTCATTGAAGTGTTTATTAATGAGTGTTATCAGTTATAATCTGCCATTAAGTAATAGAGTATGGTTTCATTGAGTTGGTTCATTTAAACATTGTGGTGTTTAAATTAACCAGCAAGATGAAACCATACTCTGTTTGTTTTGTAGCATTTCCATTTCAGCTCTATTTCAGTTATTCTCACTTTTATTCTAACTGTTATTCTGACAGGTCTTATTTTCAGTTAAACGATTTACACCTGTGCTGCTATGTAAGAGTCTGGTCTCAGCCAGTTGGCATATTTAAACACCGAGATGGGCTACTCCCATCTTGGTGTTCCGAGGGCTACTCCCATCTCGGTGTTTAAATAACCAACGAGCTGAGACAGACTCTATCTTTTTTGTAGCATGGTGTACTTAGTAACACTGTGACGTCATGTTGACCGTACTCTTAATTCCAATATCCGGTAGTTGTAGTACGGCATAGCCTTTAGTTACCCTAACTTAAACGATTTAATGCTCTGCATTCATCAAAGGAAATGTCACCGACCATGCTACAATACAAAGATAATGTTCAGTGACCATGCTGCAAATAAGGCATAGTCTTAAACCTGGAATGGAATGATGGAATGGAATGAGATTTGAATCAAAATCTCATTCCATTCCAGTTCCATTCCATTCCAGGTTTCAGACTATGCCATTAAGCAGTATTGCTCTACATTCACTGCTCTGTTTACATCATGGATAGTAGATCAATATTTACAATAATAATTGTGGTTAGGCCAAAGCAAATTTGAAATCTTGATGTGTGTTTTAGCTAACTTACCCAGCCCTTTTATTTTTACTTACTGACCTATAAGAAACTTACTATTAGAAACAGAATTTAAATAATTTGGTGTAATTACTTTGGTTTCTAAGCTACTAGCATGAAAGAAGTGTTTGATAAAATTGATTTATAATCTTTTTTTTAGATTTCTTAAAAGAAATCAGACTGTAACATAGTACTTTTTCCATACCATGTCATATTTGTAAATAGTTTTACCATCATTGTAAATAGTTTTACCTATATATTTTTGCACAATAGTTATGACCTTTTTGTGTGTCGACGTGCCATAAAACGCCATACATTCATTCATTTTTTTGTTTTCTAGCAATTTCGGTGGATAACTATTTATCGTGCAGGGAGCAAAAAATATATCAATTTTGTTCATGCTGTTAGCAAAACACACCTTTTTTTTTAAACTCCTAATCTGTTAAACATGATTTTGTTCTCCGGTATTTGACCTGCCATAATCCAGTTTCTAAAAGCCTTGCAGTTGATTTTGATGAAACTCATATTTGTTTCAACGTCGTGCAAGATGGGACCTCACGCCTGATGGTAGTGTTAGTAACAGTGATCAGAATTGAATTGTTTAACAGTTCAACCATATTCTCAGGTTATTAATAGCAGCCCCAATCTTTGTGACTTAAAATTAGAATACTGCTTTAGCTGGTGCTGGGAGGCGCGATAGGTGTTACACCATATTTTGCCCCGTGTTGTTCCCGGGCAAAATAGGGCCACCGCAGATCCCGTTAGAGGGGTAGGCAGAGGGGTAGAATCCCCTCAAATTCATGTCCATTTGTTTCAGGTGCCATCACGCTCAAATCACAAGAGCAGTGGCAGAAAAACAATAAACATGGTTCCAGCATAAATGGAGTATCTACAATAGAATTTGCAGCAACTCTGCAGTTCTGCAGGTGAGAAGGTTCTAGGCTCATTCTCCATATTTTATCTCGATGTAAATGGAGGATGAGCCTGACATGTTCAATCCTGTTAGGTGCCATATAACCTTTCATGTTTTGGTGCGCTTTAAAACTCAATTCAATACACCATTTCTTACCTCTAATGAACATGACTCATTAAAACCGAGTCTGCTACTTTTCACTCTTGTTTGTGTTCAGTGCTTCCATGGGACCCCCTTTCTGTATTTATTATTATATTTTGGCAAACATTAGGTTCTTGGAAAACCAAGCTTTTAAGACATCTGTGATGATAACATTTGATAGACAGTTTGTATTTATAATACAACCATTCGTACACCTGCAAAATTCATTGGAAATGAATTGAAAGATCTTAAGTGATAGGCTTTATAGTGATCAAATAAATACTGATCTGTATGATCTGTATGCAGATGATACTACCCTTTTTTAGCTCTACTGGCCAAGGGCCAGCAGAGCTTATGGGATGCTGTGTTGTCCGTCGTCCGTCGTCCGTTAACTTTTCTTCAAACGACTTCTCCTCAGAAACGGCTTGGCTAATTTTGACCAAACTTCACATGGATGAACCTTAGATGAATGCTTTTTAGAATTGTTAAAATTAGGTCAGCGCTACATCCAAGATGGCTGCCATTACCATATATGGTCGAAACCTTAAAAAATCTTCTCCAAAACCGCTGGACAGATTTCAACAGGTTTTCTTTTAAAATGATCGCCAACGTCTAGTTTATCAAGTTGTTCAAATAAAGTCCCCGGGGTCAAAAATGGCTGTGCCCCGGGGGTCCAATGTTTGTATATTGAGGTTTTGCATGTTTTTCATATAGACATATAGGAAAAAACTTTAAAAAATCTTCTTCTCTGAAACCACAAGGCACAGAGCTCTCATGTATTACTTGTAGCATCAGCTTATGGTCCTCTACTAAGATTGTTCAAATGGTGACCCTGGGGTCAAATTTGTCCCCGCCCCGGGGGTCACAGTTTTACATAGACTTATATAGATTATTTTTTTTAAAAATCTTCTTCTCGGAAACTACAACAGCCAGAGGTTTGATATTTTGCATTTACTATAAGCTTATGGTCTTTTACCAAGTTTGTTCAAATAGTGACCCTGGGGTCACATTTGGCCCCGCCCCAAGGGTCACATGTTTTATATAGACATGTATAGGGGAAAACTTAAAAAATCTTCTTCTCTGAAACTGCAAGAGCCAGAGAATTAATATTTTGCATTTGCTATAAGATTGTGGTCCTCTACCAAGTTTGTTCAAATGGTGACGCAGGGGACACATTTGGCCCCACCCCGGGGGTCACAGTTTTACATAGTTTACATAGGCTTGTATAGGGAAAAACTAAAAAAAAATCTTCTTCTCTGGAACCACATGGCACAGAGCTCTCATGTATTACATGTAGCATCAGCTTATGGTCCTCTATTAAGTTTGTTCAAATGGTGACCCTGGGGTCAAATTTGTCTCCGCCCCGAGGGTCACAGTTTTACATAGACTTATATAGGATTTTTTTTTTAAAAATCTTCTTTTCGGAATCTACAGGAGCCAGAGGTTTGATACTTTACATTTATTATAAGCTTATGGTCCTTTACCAAGTTTGTTCAAATGGTGACCCTGGGGTCACATTTGGCCCCGCCCCAAGGGTCACATGTTTTACATAGACATGTATAGGGAAAAACTTAAAAAATTCTCTTCTCCGAAACTGCAAGAGCCAGAGGTTTAATATTTTGTGTTGGTCCTTGACCAATTTTGTTCAAATGGTGACCCTGGGGTCGCATCTGGCCCCGCCCCGGGGTCACAGTTTTACATAAATGCTTGTTTTAAATTTTTTAATTTTATTTTTTATTTTATTTTTTTATTTGTTTTATATTATTTTTTTTGATTTTTTTTTTAAATTATTATTTTTTTTAAATATTTCTTTTGAAGTTGTTTTTTTTTTCATTTTTTTTTTCATTGTTATTATCTCTACTGGCCAACTTGGAAAACCAGCCAGATCGGACCAGTAATGGCATAGTTATAGCTCTTGATTTAGTTAAAAATGCTATATTTTGCCTCTTTAAGACGATAGTCAGTCGCTTCATTGATGTCATGAGAGCCATATTAGCCAGTAGAGCGTCCACAAGCCCTCTTGGGCCTCTTGTTTATATTTGAGTTTCACGCTCTACAATTGAGAGTAACTTACCAATAGCATTAGACAATTTAGCAAATTGGTGCAGATGCAATGGTATGCTAATAAATACTTCAAAGACAAAAGTAATGCTTATAACTAATCACCAAAAGAGAGCTTGTATGAATACTGACAACTTATATTTGAATTTAAACAATGATAGTTAGAATACAATAGCTAAAGACAAAATACTTGGTGTTTTTATAGACAATAACTTGACATCGACTTCTCATACAGATAAAATTTGCAAAAAAAATGACATCCAATTTATGGCTATTGTTGCGAATAAAGAAATATCTTTCTATTGAGCTTAGAACTCATTTTGATAAAACTTACATTCAACCCCATATAGATTATTGTAATATTGTATGGGGAGGCACATCACACAATTTTACCGTCTTCAGAAATGCACATGTAAGATAATATTGGACTATAATGTTGAGGATGTAGTAGAAAGTGTGCAAGAATTAAAAATATTAACAGTATTTGACCGATTATAACTGTGGAAAGCGAAGTTTATGTTTAAAGTATACAGATCTGAAACCCCTCAGTATGTAAACGTTGAAAAGCAAATGAAAAACTACCTGTTTTGAGATCAGAAACCGCCCATAATTTTATCCCCCCACAACCAAAGAAAGAAATATTCAAGCAAAGTGTTACATATTCTGGACCAATCATTTGGAATAACTTGCCAGACAGCTGGAAAACAGTTGATTCTTTTCATTGTAACTTTGTAAAATGGATAAAACAAACATTATAACTTTATTAATGTATTACTAAACATCTAGACTTATTTTAAAGATTGCAATCTGAAATTATTTGAGTTCAGAATATTTAATTTTCGGTTTAAACATTTTGTAAATAGAATACTAGAGAATATAGGGGAGTTAGATATGTACATTGTATGTAAGTACTTTGGAAAGTGTTAGCGTTTAGCTTTGTTTGCTTGTTTGTGTGTTTTGTTATTATTGTTTTTCAAATAATAAATATCCCTTTTTTTTTGTCTATGTTTTCAGGTATCTATATATGTTATGATGTCATCATTTTTTTTGTGCATGCTTTATGTATCTTAATTATAATTATTATAATTGTGTGATTTTTTTTTGTGTGTGTGTTTGAGTATTTTGAAATCTAATGTATGAGCAGGCGTGTGGGCAGGAGCTGAATGGGAGGTGGCTACATATACAAGGGTGTGTGAGGCTGGCTGCAGATATTATTCTCTTATTCATTATGTTTAACCAATTTGCCAATAATTATTGTAAATGTGTAAATAATAGAGGACCACATGGAAGATTAGTTCTGTAACTAAATGTGTATTACCCTCTGTAAATAAAGTCTATTATTATTATTATAAACTTTTAAAGATGAGAGATACAATGTGATATGAGATAATTCTGTTTCCCCCGAGTGTATCCTGATCATTATCATATAAGGACGACCATGAGTGTCGAATTCTGACGCGCAGGAAGCCGTGGTACATCTATGAATAAAATCTCGAGTGCTTCCCATGTTCTAAACTTTTGTAAAATTAAATTGCAGTTTGTTTCAAATTTAGGTGTTAAATTAATTCTCACCAGCATGATTTCAATAAAGTGTAGATATCTTGCATGATAAACTTTCAAAATCTTAAATAAAACAGATTTTTTTTTTAATAACTTGGTCATAGTAAGACTTGAAACTTCATACATCCATGCATATTGACAGACAGTGCATATTCGAGCAAAAAATAGGTCACAATGTACGACCATGACCTACTTTTACAGAATTTATTTATAGTTCAGATTTGCCTGTGGCACTTCTCGTGGAACACATTGTAAGCACAATGGTGGATTTATATTGACCTGGAAAGCAGGTCATCTTGACATACTATTATACTTGGCCCTATACTCTTCAAACTTCAATATAAATACATAATTGTTTACATGTTCATAATATTATGTAGCATAATCTCTATTCCATTTTATGCAGAATGTTTGTTCTATTTCCAAGCATTGCTGTCATGAATTTGTTGTGTGTTAATAGATATTAAATAATATTAGAATGTTCTACTTGGTGGTTGGAGAGTGGGGGGGATGTGTTGCATGTTGAGGAGTTGGGTGCATCAATGTCTATTTTGCATGACTTGAGTATCCTGGTACCTGTAATCAAGCAGTTTTCTGTTTGTTTTCTGTAAACATTATCATCTCATAACATTGGAAACTCTGCCAAGGAGACATGCTCAACCTTTGTAAACTAACAATAATCATAGCTAGTCGATTAACACTGGTTGAACTGAGATATGTCGGAAAGCGTTCCGGAAAGCCCTCGGTGAATTTGATGGACAGCTGAACAAATTCAGTTTTGCAAATATATAATGTTAAAAATACAGAATGTTCAATAAAAAAAGAAGCTTCAGGCAGCATAACATGTTCATAGAAACAAAAAAATATAACTGGTAGTGAAAGAAAGAGGTACATTGATTTCTTCCAAACATTTGTATGCAGTCTTACAACAAATAATTGAATTGAATTGAATGGGTTTTTAAGGCGCACCAACACATAAAAAGGTTATATGGCGCCTACAACAAATAAATATTTAAACTCCATATTACCCTGTTTATAGACTTCAGATTATATGACAAATAAAAGGTAAACAAAAAACCGAAGTCTGAATATAAATGCGCTTAAATGTCAGCTGTTCTTGGTATCAGCTGTTTGAACATTTATATTATGGTGTATAGAGATGCTTCTAGTTGTGCATCAGCACACTTGTTACCTGCTAGACATTATGCCAAGTTTTTGTTTTTGTGATTACCTTGTATTTTCGTCTTCAATTAGTGCTTGTTCAGGTATATTCTAGTTACAGGACATCATATGATAGATGAGTCTCAGTGGCAAGCCACTTTATTGCATTTTAACTGCCTTCACATTAATTATGCTTAGAGTGCCGTATTGCAATAAAAATATATTTACAGGTGATCACTTTTTCTAAGTCAAAGCATACCATAAAACTGGTTTCATTGAACCATGGCATTTAACTTTTTTTGTTTATTAAAACTGGTTTAAAACTTTTGTAGAAAATGATATCCAAAAAGTGATATTTTGAAAATCTTGAAAATCATAATTTTTCGATGATTTTTAGACGGGGGTTTTGCGGAAGAAATCAGCTTATACGGTTTCTGTTCAATAACTTCAGTTACGAATGATATATTGGCATGAAACTTTCTGGATAGTTAGCTTATATAAAAAACAAGCTTGGGATTGCATTTGGGGTCACTAGGGTGAAGGTCACTGTTACTAAAAATAGAGAAACATTGTTTCCCCGTTCAGTAACTTCAGTTATTAATGAGATATGGCATGGAACTTTATGGATAGGTAGCTTATATGAAGAGGAAGCTTGGGGATTGTATTTCGGGTCACTAGGTTCAATGTCAAGGCCACTGGTTCTAAAAATAGAATTACAGTTTTCATTCAATAACTTCAGTGAGGAATGAGATATTGGCAAGAAACCTTCTGGACAGGTAGCTTATATAAAAAGCAAGCTTGGGATTGCATTGGAGTCACTGGGGTCAAGGTCATTGTTACTAAAAATAGAAATACAATTTCAGAATATTTTCAGAATTAGCCCCATTGAATATTTTCAGAATTAGTCACGTTTCTTTACTTAGAATTTGCTTTTAAGTTTACACCCAGTTTGTCAGTAACTTGAAAAAAATTGTATCCCAAATACTGTATGTTGAAAAGAAACTAAAATATGTTGTGAACATCTTGCATACACTGTGCAAATGACTCATCTTTCACATTGTGGAAAACTCCAGGCTTTAATGCCAACAGGCATTTCCCTTTTGTTTCCTCTCTTTCTTTTTTTTAATAATTTCTGTGCCTAATGCTCTAATACTAGTATTTCAGTTGTACCTTAGTCATGAATGTTTCTGTTGTATCTGTCAGTTGTGTCTTTGTTGTGCCTTTGTTCCTCAGTCATGAATTGTTCAGTAACTATTGTTCTATGACATTTTAAATTGTTTTCTTGATATATCTTTCAAGTTTGTGCTTTATATTTCAGAATGTGCTGATACGAGAGGACGAGTCTGTCGGCTACACTGCTGTTGTCGGAGACTTCGGACTGTCTGCCAAGATTCCTGATCCTCTGTAAGTGTTCATCTACATCTACCTCTATGTCTACCTCTATGTCATCTACTTCTATGTCATCCACGAGTAGCCACAGATAGCTCTGCAGATAGAGACATTTTCAATGTTTATGCTTAGTCTGTTCCGTTCTTCTACATTGTACTTTGTAATTAGAGGGGAAAAAAACATACACACAATCAAACTATCTTACTTACGTCAAAGGAATTAATTGGCAAAAAAATGTAGAAACGCCTTAATCTTCCACACAATGTCTTTTTGTAAACTTATGCAGATATCAAATTGTTCTGTCCTGTATTGTCTGAATGGGAGTTGATATTTATGACACTAGTCAGATAGACCTGAATGTGTTGTCATTACTAATGAAGGCACTTAAGAAACAAAACACCTTCATTAACACTATAAAATGTTTGCAGTTTGGAAAATACCAACCTCATTACATTTTTACCTAAGATAGAACAAATAACTATAAACAGCCAAATTAGGAACACATAGCAAGCAACTGTTGATGAATGAGTAGAGCCAATATATTTAAATATTCGGTTTTGACAGATCTCGGTGAAAGTGTTTTGCAAATGTTGTTGCCAGGAAGTAATAGGGTAGAATGATTGATAATGTCATGACATGAGACTGTAAATAAATATTGATAATTACCTTACCATAGGGTGTTATGTTGTGTTTTATATGTACTGGTGATCTGAACATCAGCTTAAATAAAAAATAAAAAAGAGGTCAAAAGTGGGTATTTCATGTCGATTCTTTGACTATTAAGACACACAGCACTTGAAGTATCTCTCTTAATCCAATATCATTTTGACTTTTAAACCTGTTTGCATATAATTAGATAAAAGGTAATACAATTTGGGAGTCGTCTTCGTTATTCTACCAGAAAGTTGCAATATCATGTTTACTGAACAGGTTATTGGTAAACAAACCTCACTAGATTATACCTATCTATGTTTATCTATACAACATTGGCAAAGATGCGTAAATCATGAATTACTATTCATAATATTGTTGATGTAACAAACCACCATTGCGTGAAGATTACCTTACAATGTTAATACATGTATTTTTACTAAAGGAAAGAAAACGCAACCCAGGAATTTCCGCTATATAATGTATATACCGCACATTTAATTCCATGTAATATTCCAGACAGATCCCAAGATGTGTAAAAAAAGACTTGCAGCTGGTTAGAGAAATGACTAAATTGTGCTGCTTTAGACTTTTAAAAACAGTTCACTTTGTAACACAAAATTCTCAAATGTTGAAGTTCCGTTTTCAAAATTTGAGCCATTATTACTGTATTTAATGTAAAAAGATTGCAAAACTTTACATCCTAAGATTGCTCACCTGCTTGAGCCAAACGATTATTATTCTATCAATAATGACATTTTGAAGCGATACTATTTGATATGTTATGTGTTGTTTTAGTCTTTTTTCTGAAAGCAAAAGTTTAATATAGCCATGTTACATACAATATATAGCGAAAATTCCTGGGTTGCGTTTCTTTTTTCCTTTAGTATAGTTTAGTTTTTAGTATTGGCAACAAAACACACAAAAGTGCAGTTTAGAGCATAAAGATATTAACATAAACAAAATTAATTTGCTTTTCCAGCAAATTTTCCATCTGCCGATCAGTGCTGTTCAAAGGTAAAGATAAAAAATAATGAGAAAAACCTCATTAACACATAGGTGCTTACAGTAGATTAATGCATAGTTTATGGAGTGGAAACAGCTTATGTTCACTTTTTTGCAGTAATTGTGCAATGGAATACTCCATGAGATGTGCAGTTGTTATATCCACCCAAGCATTCATCACTGTATGACAAGGGAAGTAACTCTATGTTTCAATTTGCAGGAGTAACAAGCAGTTATCTACTGTTGGCTCACCATTCTGGATGGCACCTGAAGTTATTCTGGGTCAGAGGTACACTGAGCTGGTATGTACATTATGGGAGCTGTGTGTTTATTATGCTGAGCTGGTATGTACATTATGGGAGCTGTGTGTTTATTATGCTTACATACCAGTGAAATAGTGGAGTATAATTATGATCATAACACATTTTCTCAAACATATATCCTATATTTATGACTAACTGTTTGTTGTTGATTATGTATGTGATTGATATCTCCCCTTGGGCCAGTTGTTTAACCCTTAACCCACTACATATATAATGGACTGTTCTATCTTTGAATTAAGACCATTCCATTTATGTGACAAAGGGGTGTTTTGGGGGAAATGACTGATCAGATTACTCGCAGGCTGATCTGGGTTTACAATGGACGCAAAGGCTATGATAGTCGTGCTTAACGGGTTAAGGGTTAATTACCAACTAATATTAAGTTTAATCTGAGCCAAAATAGTAAGAAAATGTTAATTAAAAACATTGCTATGCATAGGTTTTTTATGGAGACATTGCTGCTAAGAGATTTCTATATCGAGGTCTTGAGATTGCAGTAGATCCCAAGTGTGCATTTTGTAATCTTTCTGGTTAATGTTTGTTAAAAATGGGGGCTGTTTTGTGAGCAATATAGACAGCTAAATGAAACTGCAAAATATCAGTTTTCACACACTCAAAAATCATGATGCTATTTTAATCAATTAACCAAAACAAAATTAAAATAGCCTCATGATTTTTGCGTTGTACATCACATTATCAGGCACATTACATTATATTATAAACACTTCACATGGGTTAAATCAGGTATAGTCGCGTCGTTAGCAGTTTTGTTAATTTAATAGTCCAGGAATGCCTTGGAAAATTGACTGAGAATCATATCAATTGTTGTTTCTCCTCTTTTGATTTTTCTTTTTGGCTGGGAGCTCGACTTGTTTTAGTGACAAATGTCGATTCTTATGGCTGACAGGAGGTATACAGTACTGGTTCTACTCAGAAAAATGGGGTGGTCTGCCTCTACCACAAAAAAACGACTGTCAGATATGGCTTAACACGTGCTGAAAATGATGTAAAACACCATTCAGAACAAAAGAAAATCTTTTTGGCGGGTGAAATGTTATTTGATTTATAATATTATAAAAAATAACATGATTATTAAAATGCATTTTCAGGCTGATGTGTTCTCGTATGGTGTGATATGTTGTGAGATTACAGGCCGAGTGTCTTCAGACCCTGACATACTGCCCAGGACGAATGTAAGTACAATAAATTATCCAGAATGGGTATATCAAAGAGAGATAAATGCTTGCTGCTCCTACTATGTTTATTATGGTGTTACTTCCCTTGTCAGCTGAATCAACCATGTGTCTAACTTATTTAAAGCTTTTATGATCTATCCAAGCAGACATCCATGACATTTTTATCTGAAATTATAGCGGTCTTGAGACTTGCAATGTTTGATACTTAAGGCCCAATAAATGCTCTCCCCACTTACCAGTAGCCTGACTTGAGGTATAATTTAGAAAAATACCCCCCCACAAGCATTTTAGAGGTATAATATGTGGAAGAATTATTCTTTTCATGTCCTCATATTATCTCCCCCTTTTGTAAAATGCAACTCGCCCGTGAGTGTTTAAGTGGGAGTATATGGTCTATATAATATAAGTGGATTCAAGAAAACATTAAAAATCCTTCATTTGTTTCATAACATTTTATATTTAATAGACATAATATTGGAAATGAATTATTACTGCTCTTAAATGCACATTAATTGGTATATGTACAACTGTATATGTATATTGTGTGATGCATGAATATGTACTTTTTACTAAATGTAAACGTACATTATTTCAGAATTTTGGTATAGACTACAAGGCATTTGGAGAGTTGATAGATTATTGTCCGCTAGACTTCCTGCGGCTGGCCTTCAGGTGTTGCCAGGTAAACTTGTTATTTATTTACACAATTATGCAAAACCATTAATTTTCTGTCTAGTTCATGGAAGCCTCTCCCAAGTAGTAATTATTTTTCATCAAGAAATTAATTGCAACAAGGCGTAAGAATTGAACAAGCAAAGTTGAGGCAAGTTTATTACAGATCTGTGATTCTTTGTTTGTACATTTTATATATCAGACTTTCCATGCATTCTGTCTATACCTACAGATTGAGTGGATCAAGCGACCTTCGTTTGAGGAGGCAGAGGTGTGTATGTTACATATTTACGAAAACCTGAAGAATGACAACATTGCTCACTATGGCAGGGAGAGGAGAAATTCTACAGGTAATATTTTCGGGTTGCAAGTGTATCTTTCGGCGACTTGAGATTCGCTGTTTACATAGTTGGAAGATATTTTTGTGTTTAACATCATTTTTCTGTACATTTAAGGCTATGTATGATGGTTGATTTTTAGTGGTGGAGGCTGACCACCCACTTATTCCTGGGAAGGACCAGTACTGTAAAACTCTCACCATAAGTAAGAATCAACATTTTGTCAAAAGTCAAGCTCCCAGTGGGATTCGAACCCGCAATGGTGAGAGGTGAGAACATGTCAGGTTTTATAACTTCATACTTAACTATGTTATCTTTAAAAGTGGGTGCAAACAGTATACATATAGATATTGATAAAGAATAAAACCCAGGATAAAAACTGATTATTAAGCTGAGCATGGTTGATGTAGCTTATTGACCTTTATTTCAGATGGTTCGAGGTCATCCTGTAAGAGGTCAAGGTCAGAAGACAACATCCTGCAGGTGAATGAGGAGGAGTTTGAAGTGTTCGACGACCCATTAGAACCCATGGTTACTCCAGTGTTGATAGGGGAGGCCATGAGCAGAGATGACCCATTCTATGAACCATCAAGTTCAAATCCATTTGCCGATATGGCAGGGTTTTGTGTCGGACAAAAGATTTTAGGCAAATCATTTGGTGATGCGTATTCTGTTCAGTTTGATTTACCTTCTCCCTCCTCCCCAACCACCCCACCGTGCACACCAAATCTCCTAGGTGCGAGTCAGACAAGAAGAAAGTCATCGCAGTGGCAGAGAAGCCAGTCCCTACCCTCGTCACCAGTGCTATTAAGGAAGGCTGCTGAGAGACTGCACCAAGAATCCATTCATGGCTCACAGAGTAAAAAATCTATTAACACTAACAGATATTCATTCTCTGCATATAGCACAAGATCAAAAAGTGTTTTCTTCCCAGAAGCTGTCGCTCAGAGACTTCAGTATGAAATGTACGACACGGGAAGTCCGTACAATGGTCGCTCCAGGGAGGGATCTGTTGAAAGTGATAATCAGTTTAACTACGGGGACACGTACCCCATCAATAGATCACGGAGACATTCGACCATGGATCAGTTCTCTCAGCAGCGACGTGTTAACAATAATTCTATTTCTGCTTCCAATAGTTACACTAATTCCAGGCAGGAGTCTGTGGATGAAACAGGAGACAATTACGAAAATGGCAGTTTCTCCGTTTACCCCAGTCTGCCGTATGTGTCGAGCAGTGCCAAAACAGATAAACATTTAATGAACAATAACAGCTTGCCGAGCCCCACAGATTCTAAAACTTCATTCGACGATGCGGCAAGTGATCTGTCAAGTTTATCCGAGTCGGAGGCGTACGATCCGTGGAGTATGCGGAGAGAAACTCTTACCAGTATAACGATCGAAGAAGAGACGTGCCAAACGGGTATTATGGAGACTTCCGTATAAACAATCATTGCTCATATGTTTGTTGTCAACAGAAATGATGTTCACGAAACTGTTCGTTTAAAAACTTTTGATGCGGACTCAAAATGTTGTTATTTTTCTGTTGCTTGTATTTAACAAAATAATATTGGGTTTCATGTAGAATTGAGTATTTACACAAATAAACAGAAAATAACCTTATATACTGTAAAGAAGGTTTTAGGCAATAGCAGATTTTTGAGTCCGAGTCATGGTTTTGTTTCAGACGTTATACAGTTTTATTTCAAGCCAATATTGGTCACTTGATATTTTTTACAAAACTGCTGGTAGGTTGGAAAGAGTAATAATTTGAAATGCAAAATTCCTTAAAACTGCATTATTGTTAGATGGATGTTAATGTTATATTTGCAAATTATATTGTACATAATTTATGAGAAGTAGAATTGTTAATTTATTCAAAGTTTATATTTCAAGAATTTGTTATTTTTGTAGAAAATTCCAAAGAATTAGTATAGCATAAATAATGTTAAATAGTAAATAGAAATTCGTAAATTCCCTTATACCTCACTTCACCGCTTGGTAACTACTCGCCGCATTATTGCTGCCCATTACCCCTGTCCCTGCTCACCCCAGCCACATGAGACCCTGCTTCCAGATCCACTATTATTCCTCATCACCCCATTTCCACCATGCCCCACCAGTTTAGGTTCCCGGGCAAGAATAATTCCACTTTTTATCCAGGCAGAGGGTTAAAAAAACACGACCCCATCCCCTAAAACCCACTTACCCTGTTTCCCTACCTCCACCATTTTTGGAAGATGGACAAAATGGTCTGTGTTGCAAATATCTGGCCAGTATGTTCGATTTACACTTGCTTCAATTATAATGGGCACACGGCAATCTTGAAGTAGTTTTTATCAAACGTTAACATTAGTTTGGTAATTTATTATTAAATCCAATATCATTTTGATTTTAAACCAGCTTGCATATAATTAAATTCAGTTTTGAGTTTTCTTTTTCTCTTCTTATTCTACCAATGGTTTAAATATATTATTGGTGCAATATAATCAACAGTTAATAAAATCAATTTGCTTTATACTATTCTTATAATTAACAATAATGATTGAAGAAATCCACCTTATGTAGAAAAACTAACGGGACTCCACGATTTTTAAAAAATGAAGACTGCCGTGTGTCCTTTTAATCTAACTACATAGTTGTTATTGAACTTTATCAGGTTGTTAAGTTAAAGCTCCCAAGTAGGCTTGTGATCATGAGCTGAAACCATAAATTATATATATAAGAGGTATAATTGCCATGTTAAATTGTTTTTAACTCTTTTTTTTTTTTTTTTTGTGTCTTATAAATTGAGGATTTATTGAAAAAATCATTGTGCAATTACCTGGCAGTTGGAGTCAATGCAAAAGCTAATTTTAACATTTTTAAAAATAATAGATAAAAATGTGTGTTGAATATGTATTTCTTGTTCATATCATTTCATCATTGTATATAACATTTCATCATTGTATATAACATTTCATCCTTGTTCATAACATTTCAACATTTCATCCTTGTTCATAACATTTCAACATTTCATCCTTGTTCATAACATTTCATCATTGTATATAACATTTCATCCTTGTTCATAACATTTCATCCTTGTTTATAACATTTCAACATTTCATCCTTGTTCATAACATTTCAACATTTCATCCTTGTTCATAACATTTCATCATTGTATATAACATTTCATCCTTGTTCATAACATTTCAACATTTCATCCTTGTTCATAACATTTCATCATTGTATATAACATTTCATCCTTGTTCATAACATTTCATCCTTGTTTATAACATTTCAACATTTCATCCTTGTTCATAACATTTCAACATTTCGTCCTTGTTCATAACATTTCATCCTTGTTCATAACATTTCATCCTTGTTCATAACATTTCATCCTTGTTTATAACATTTCAACATTTCGTCCTTGTTCATAACATTTCATCCTTGTTCATAACATTTCGTCCTTGTTCATAACATTTCATCCTTGTTCATAACATTTCAACATTTCGTCCTTGTTCATAACATTTCATCCTTGTTCATAACATTTCATCCTTGTTCATAACATTTCATCCGTATTCATAACATTTCATCCTTGTTCATAATATTTAAATGTGTTCATAACATTTCATCCTTGGGGCCCCGTGCAAAGAATAGGGCCACTGCAGATCCCTTTGGAGGGGTAGGAAGAGGGGTAGAATCCCCCCAAATTCATGTTCATTTTATAATTTTTTGTTCATGTTCATTAAAGGTCTTCATCATGATCCCTGCTTTGTTTCAGGTGCTATCTCGCTCGCATCAAAAGAGCAGTGGCAGAAAACAATAACGTGGCTCCAGCGTAAATGGAGTTTCTACGATAGAATTTGCAGCAACTCTGCAGTTCAGGGTGAGAAGGTTCTAGGCCCATTTTCCATATTTTATCTAGATGTACATGGAAGATGAGCCTGGCATGTTCATGCCTGTTAGGCGCCATATAACCTTTTAATGTGTTGGTGCGCCTTAAAACCCCAATTCAATTCAATTGTTCATAACATTTCATCCTTGTATATAATATTTCATCCTTGTTAATATCGTTCTTTTCCTTGTTATAATGTTCCCTGTTATAACTTGTTATCCTTGTTCATATTTTTATAACTTGTTTAATACCAAGCTTTTTTTTTTTTCCATCATTAACTTACATCAACTCTTGTATGACTGAATATCAAAGTCATTGCTAAATATTCATCCATTAATATTATTTCAGTTTAGTCATGTGTAATGATATTATTATTTTTTCTTAGTCCCAAATCATTGTATTAAATTAAATTATGTTTAAAGTAGTTTCATTTATTCGCAGTTTGCATTCCAAATGTGTATTTTTGTATATAGCATTTTTAGCTCTACTGATCAGAGATCAGCAGAGCTTATGACGTGGTGCGGCGTCCGTCGTCCGTCCGTCCGCCTGTCTGTCCGTAAACTTTTATTTGTAGCGACAACTCCTCTGAAACTACTGGATGGATATTCATGAAACTTTACAGAAATGTTGCCCATAAAGTCTAGTTGATCCTAGCAAAAATTCATGTTGATGTGAAATCCAAGATGGCCGCCAAAGCTAAAAATAGAGTTTTAAAATACAAGTTTGTAGTGACTACTTCTTGAAAACTATAAGTGATATTGATATGGGACTTTTTCTAAAATGATCAGCATGACATGATGTTGATCCTTGTGGAAAATTATTTTGATTCGACGTTAAACATGGCTGCCGGTGGCCATCTTTGGTTACATAGAGTTATATAGTAAAAACTTGTAGCGACTACTCCTCTGAAACTACTTGACGGATGTTCATGAAACTTCACAGGAATGTTGCTCTTGATGTCTAGTTGATCCTAGAAAAATTTCAGGTCGGCCGGAAATTCAAGATGGCCGCCACAGCTAAAAATAGATTTAGAATAAATAAGTTTGTAGCGACTACTTCTTCAAAACTATAAGAGATATTGATATGGGACTTTTTCTAAAATGATCAGTATGACATGATGTTGGTCCTTGTTGAAAATTGTTTTGATTTGACGTTAAACATGGCTACCAGCGGCCATCTTTGTTTACATAGAGTTATATAATGAAAACTTGTAGCGACTCTCCTCTGAAACTACCTGATGGATTTTCATGAAACTTCACAGGAATTTTGCTCTTAATGTCTAATTGATCCTAGCAAAAAATAGATTTTCAAAAAACAAGTCTGTAGCGACTACTTCCTGAAATCAAAATCAATCAGTAGAGCTTCAAGGTCATTGACCTCTTGTTTCATAAATGTCTTCTCTTTTTATGCAGCACAGTTTTTTCTCAAATTGTCTACAACATTACAATTCATGCCAATATGTCATCTGATCTGTGTGTCTACATGTCATCTGATCTGTGTCTACATGTCATCTGATCTGTGTCTACATGTCATCTGATCTGTGTGTTTACATGTCATCTGATCTGTGTGTCCATATGTCATTTTGTTTGTGTGCCCACATGTCATTTTGTTTGTATGTCCGCATGTCATTTGATTTGTATGTCCACATGTCATTTGATCTGCGTGTTCACATGTCATTTGATCTGTGTGTCAACATGTCATTTGATCTGTTTGCCAACATGCCAATTGATCTGTTTGTACATTTTATGCATTACTACAGAATGTGAGTTATCGAGAAAATGATCTGACAGTATGCATCTTAGATCTGATATCCCCTTAATAACTGTATAATCTGGTATGTACAAGTACAGAAAACTAAAAATAAATCAGGTTGAGGTGACTCATTTTATTAGAATAAGCATTTCGTGAGGTTTATTTCATAATGCGTTAAGTGATGCAATCCATAGAAGAAACAGAAAAGATGGAAAATAATAGGACAAAAGTTGAATCCATCTGTATATATATTTATAATAGTACCATACGATATGCTGTCTGATGGAAATTTGGGCGCCCACTTGTATGTTACATAATTTACTAGATAAAATCAAGAAGTCATTGACTGGATTGGGTACTTGATCATTTGTATACTGTCCCAGCGGTGAAAACAACACTGGCTTTTTGACTAATGAAAAAAATACATTTCTGTGACATTATTGAAAAAAAAAAGTATTATACCCCGAGAAACCACTAAACAAGTTCACTTTTGTGCATATAATCATTATTTCATTTCAGTTAAGTTATGCATATGACAGCCATTACTGTACAAGTATGCATTGTTTAGTCTACATCACTGGCCATGTTTTGTCATTGTTCATGTTATTTATTGTTTGATTGTCTCAATATGTTTATTAATTTGTATATATGTACACACTGTGATCGTAGTTGCTGGACTCCTGAAAATGATTTTTTATGGTTAAAATATTCATTATTGGAATGTTTCAGTGTCAGAGAAGTAGCGGACACATGAAGTTGTTTTTGGTTTAAAGCTTTTAGTCTCTTATTTGGTAATAGATTGCGACAGTTTATATATTCATTGTACAAAACTTTAAAAAAAAGGTTTGAACAAAAGGGGACTGGTGAGAGAATTATTCTCCTTAGTTGTTTTAATGCTTTTTAAACAGAATGAATTCCTAATTTATGTTAAAGGGAAGATAGATACTGGCTAAATCTTTCAAATATTGTAATTATTAAATCTGATAACCTAATTCTTAAATATGATAACCTATCAAAAATCATGTTCAGGAGCTGGTCGATAGCTTAGAATTCTAAATTAGCTACAAGAGTGAACCTACATGTAGCAATATATTTATGTTAAAGGGACCCAAGGTAATCTTGATTTTTTAAAACTCGTGGCATATATCGCTAGTTTTTCTACATAACTTCCATTTGTTCAGTCATTATTAATTATAAGAAAAGATAAAGCAAATTGTTTTTTACACATAACTGTTGATTGCATGCATCAATGATATACTTAAACATATGGCAGAATAAGAAAAGAAAAAATGAAAACCCAAAATTTTATTTAATTATATATGCAAGCAGGTTGAAAGTCAAAATGATACAGAATTAATGAATAAAGACATTTGTTTTAATTATGAAATAATAAATATGTACCTGTGTTTTATCGGTGAATAAAATACATTTAGGAGTTTGGATGCGTAGTAATTAAATCACTAATTCCCGGCGACCGTAAGTGATTTAATTACTCGCATCCGAACGACTAACTGTATTTTATTCACCGATAAAATACAGGTAGGTATTTATTATTTCGATTCTAACACAACAATAACCCCATTGTTTACGCTATTGTGGGGTCACTATATATTATCTCGGAGGTCAAAGTAATCAGGCTGCTATATTTACAGGCTGTTCCATTGGGCGCCCCCGTATGCAAAGTTCTTCGCGGTACAATGTGTTTAAATACACTAGTAGTCACGTGACAAACAATTAAGTCGTTGCTTACGTCATATAGCTTGCGCTGTATGATGTCAAACGTTCTCAGCTTGTTCAAGATGCTTATTAATGTTATATGTACTGATGCATATGATGGGTTTATATCGGGGGTGTGCAAGGTTGTGGAGCATGGCAAGTTTGTTGTAATTAACATTTCATTAAAATTACTGTTGAGGTTGTCTTTGTGACGTATATTTACCAGGTGACGTCAAGTAACGTGGCGCTTCCAACGGATGAAATATACGCGGGGAATTAATGGAACAGCTGTATTTTATCGTAGAATAAAATACAGCTGTCTCTCTTCTTTGTGTATATGGAAGACCGCGCAGGTTGTGTTAGAATGCTTGATAAATACTTCAAGATTGCCATGTGTCCCTTTAAGAGTCTTATGGCTGTATGGATACGAGTACACTGGCCAGCTAGCTATTCAACATAGGTTTTATTTAAACTAATCATGTCATGCATATATTTTGTATGGGATAATTGTTATAATCTATTCAAGAGAAAGTTGATATTGTGTATAGTCACATGGTGCTTCATCTCAGTATTCTGGGACAATGTTGTCTTGTCGTCTGTATCAGTTTGTGGCTTCGTTACTAAGCATAAGTCTCAAATGTTTGCTGAGTGAGGCAGCAAGAGTAGGAATGCATATATCATATTCTGATCTGTTCTGTATAAGAACAATGATTTATATTATAGTTATAAACAGTTTCCTTAATTCAATGGTGAGATATAATAATCAATTATATATTTAGATTTATGTCCAATAAAACTGCTTAGAAATAGGCTAAGTTGACAAAGATAGGATTAGTATCTTAGAAAACCACTTTGGTTTGTACAAAATGTTACAGTTTCTTTTGATTACTGGGTAGATTATTGCAAGTTTATAAATATGAAATATGGTGTTTTATGCAAGAAACAAATTCACACGTGTGTTTGAATAACTGAGAATATGAGAATATTATTGATTATCTCTATCAATATTATAATTTATTATATTTGATAACAGATGTTATATTCATCGAACTGTGAGCTCGAAAACTGTCACTGGAACGTACTATATTGTCAACAATTACGATATACTGTTTTCGAAATTAGGCGATCAGGTTTTATGAGTGATAAGTTGGATCTGAAATATCTTGTTTTTGCTTGAAATACTAGAATGATTGCGTGTACAATAGATTATAGTTTGGCAGCTATTTTCGGAGACATAGAAATGTGAGATATGTCTGTCTAGTTTTTGGTGTGTTTTACATAGAGACCTCGGTTTCAAATCGCTGCCTGTTGAAGTATTTCACAAATTTGATAAAACAAAAAGCAAAGCGGAGATAAAACTCACAACCCCACTGATGCAACACCTTGATTTGACTTGAATCTGCACTTTAACCTCGACTTTGACTTCTGTACTTGACTTGTATCTTAGATTCTAAGATTCTTTACTTTCATAGACAATGGTAGTTCTTGTTCTTCCATATATTTGTATAAACTTTTACTCATTTTGTACTTTTGACACAGGTATCCAATCCTTAAACCTTTGTTTTTTGTTGCAATTTTAATTTTTTTACAACTTTGACCCAGGCCTGGGAATCCATTGCCTTAGTTTCACAATATCTACCTCATTTTGTAAAAGTTTGCATAGTAGATCTGTCTTAATTACCACTTATGTAATTCCAGCTCCAGATCTGCCTTTCATTTAGTTAAATTGCTTCACGCTCAGATTGTAATCAATTCCATCATGAATAATTGCAACACTTAATGACCTTGTACCATAATAGAGAAGACCGAGGAAAAAATTAAACATTTTGAAAATGAAATGTGTTTTATAAACACAAACAGAAATTAAATGTATCGAAAATAATATTCTACAGAACAATCCTGTAATAAATTTGTCAACATTTCCAAACTACCGTATAATCCCTAATAAATGCCCCCAGTGTCGTAACATTTTTGAAAAGGGGGTGCATTTATTTGAATACATAATTTAACTTTTAAATCGGACATTATTTAATGATTTTCTTTACCAAGAAAAGTCCCCATGTCAGTCAATCAATGCATTGGATTTTAAGTTTTCTAGTGCTTTTGTGTGTTCCATTGTGAATGAAACAGATTAACTTGCATCTTTTGGTAAATTAAAAAAATATATATATTTCTGAAAATATGGTGCGGGGAGACGCGGTGGGGGCATTTATTAGGGATATTATCTGGGGTTTGATCCTTATTGGCGCCAGTTTGTTACTTCAGTGTTTCCTTAGCCAAGACACTTCCTCTAATGTCATTTGTGAGATGGGGACTAAATCACCTGGTCCCATGTATTGGGAGTCCTGGTACATTAAATAACCATACAAATCTATTCGATACTGATAGACAGAGTAGGAAACAGTTTCCGAATTCATGTGTAACGGTATTCTTAATGACTGGGAGGGTTCGAAAAAACCTAAGCAATGTGTTGATGTTAACCTGTCATGTTCATTCCAGTTAAGCATCATATAACCTTTCATGTGATGGTGCGCCTTAAAACTCCAATTCAATTTGATGATGTTAACTTACATTATTATAGTTTTCTCTATAGTTTGACACCATTATATTTAACCCTTATCCCACTATATATAAGTAATGTGTTGATGATGTTAACTTATATTATTATTATAGTTTTCTCTATAGCATGACACCACTATATTTAACCTTTAACCCGCTATATATAAAGGACTGTTCTTTCTGTGAATTAAGACCATTCCATTTATGTGACAAAGGGGTGTTTTGGGGGAAATGACTGATCAGCAGCTGGACATTGTAAACCCTGATCAGCCTCGCCCTGCGAGTTACTCGCAGGCTGATCTGGGTTTACTATGGACACAAAAGCTGTTATAGTCATGCTTAGCGGGTTAAAGGTTTCAACTACTTTTCTTCATTATCTTTTTTTTAATAACTTCGAAACTTTTGAACGATTCATGTTGATGCACATTTCGCCATTATTGCGTGATAATTGTTCATAACAACTTACATCTTCATAGACGTGTTAGAATATATAGTTTTTTTCACAATTTAATAGATTTTTAAAAGATATTTCCATTTTGTAGTTAAATAATTAATGTGCAATATGTAAGCAAATGGCACTTGTTATTCATTTCTCAGGTATATTGATCTTGGTAAAACTACTTGGTAAAACGACTAATAAATCAACTTTTTTCGATTTTCACTACATTTCAATTCATCTTTAAAGCTACAGACCCCCTATATTAACTGGTAATAACTCATGAATATGAATGAGTCACGTGTGCAATAGTTTCAAATCGACGAACACCCCAAAAGTCGGTATATAAGGCAGAAATCGATGCGTAAAATATCACATTTTTATTTAGCCTTCGTACAGGTAACATCGATAAATATACGGCTTCAGAATATATGTGATACAAAAAGTACTTGCCCGGAAAGGGATTTGAACCACAGCCGTTGCGCTTTTAAGTTTTGAAGGCCCTACATTTAACCACTAGACCAAGGCTATTTATTGGTTTGTTCTAGCATTATTAACACTAAATAGGCATTACGTAATAACTAGCACACAAACAAACTCATCATGCGCTAAATAACAAGTCGATATATGGTTGTTTTGAGGCGGAATATTGGGTTCATAGTGATAACATATAGTATTACACCAGGCAATGCCAATTTACACGTCCGACAAGATGGTCTATATATTTATGGATTCATCTTGATTTGCGTTCAAATATATGTTAAGTTATTTTGCCTCATAATAAATTGTAGTTTGTATACCATTTTCTCAAGCAGCGGTATAGCTCAGTGATAGAGCACCGGACTTAAAATCAGAAGGTCGTGTGTTCGAGTCCCGAAAGAGGCAAATATTTTTTTCTTCTGTAAATCATAATGTTACCTGTGTACAGGTACGATGTGCACTGGTCGATGTCAATACAATAAATGATGTCCTACGTTATATTTGCTCGCTTAAATACCCGATTTCGACATGAGCTAGTGAACATGAAGTTACAAATAAAGACACGCCTACAAAGAAGAAATCGTTTTATATAGAGGGTCTGTAGCTTTAAGATATTGCATTGTGTGTTTGAAAATTAAGTGTGAATACTGTTTCGACCTTCTGGGTGGATTATTTTGTGGCATTATGTCCCTTTTCTGTTAAACTATGAAAATTAATATTTACTAAATGCAGATCCGGGCATCCACACCATTTTAGTTGTTAATGTTTTATTCTGATAGTAGACTGGTATCGTAATGTAATTCTGGCATTTCTACAAAAGCACAACAAGGCACATTACGTGGTCCAGCCTTAATTCCATTAAGCGATGGGAAAGCTTATTAGCATGATTTTATAACGGATATTTCAACAATAAAACACGTTTAAATTGTTTAAAATTACCTATTAAATGTTTGAATTTTACAATATGCAAACTTTTTAAGCCGTAATTAAGACTTTATTTCATATCCAAGCCAACCCTGTTTTCTCTTCTTGGAGAAGGGGTTGGATGGGGTATGAAAGTTAATACTCGGACCATGTAATGACAGGGAGTACGTTATAGGGAGGAGAAACGGGCTCGTTTTGCCGATTTATGTTGTCGCGCATGTGTTTCACTACTCCGTGAAAATGACTACTTCCGGTTGTTTCGCGAGTGTGTGAAAAACAGCAAATTCTTATAAATTATTACACTTAGAAACTCAATAAAGGTGCGAAATGTAAACATAAGTATTATTTATTCACATTGTGTCCTCTGATACAGAGCGTGTATTTGTTTGCATGTTTAAAAGCACATTTTACCAGACGGTTTCGTGTAACAAAGATGGCGCCACTCTGCGCCAAATAAAAAATGGTGACAGTGTATAGCTATTGCAAACGAGATACGGGACTACGGGTTATTTAGGCATTAATAATAACAAAAAGTGAATAGTAAACATATTTATCTTTGTCAAGAAGGTAATTTCATGGTGGTGATTATAAGACAAAGCCTAAAAAGAGGTGATGAAAATGTGCCTTTTGAGATATCAGCTAAATTTTTAATTTTATAGAATTAAAAATGGTGTGGAGCTATTGCAAACGAGATACGAAGTATGGGTTATATTAGGCATTAATAATAACAAAAAGTGAATAGTAGACATATTTATCTTTGTCAAGAATGCAATTTCGTGATGTTGATTATAACCGAAAGCCGTAAAAAGGGGCTGTAAAAACTGCCTAATTTGAAATGTTGGCTGAAATTTTAACTTTTCAAATGTAACGCGCTTACGATCGATTTACCTGTATCGATAAAACAGTAAATGGCGGCGTTTTAGCGCGACAACATAAATCGATAAACTAGAGCGTTTATGAACCCGTTTCTCCTCCCTATAACGTACTCCCTGTTAAAACTAACCTTGTTTCATATGCTGCAACCCCCTCAAAAATAACATGCGTAATATCTTCAGGAACCATGTTTATTAGGTCAAAATGAGGGGAGTCTCTGCCTGCACTTCGCCTGTTGATGCCAGGTTGACATGTGGTCCCTCATGCCAGCTGTTTGAGACATATTTATTTGAGTTGTTTGTTGGTCATATCTTTCTAATGAACGTGCGATAAAATCATTTTCCTGATTATTTTTTTAATTATTTGGTATATTTCGATGAAATTGTGTGTGAACATCAAACAAAGATGTTATTAAAAGAAAAGCATGCTACAATTGTTAGTTCTTTCTTACTGTCTCAGATTTTGCAGAAATACAAAGTGGATACTTTTTATTTTTGCTAAGTAAATATAATTGAAAAAAAATGCATGATAATTTTGATCGCTTTATACAAACATGTCATTTCTGTCCAAAAATAATGTTTTATTTGTGAAAAATAAATTATATACAAATTTGCTCTCGGTGCACTTGTAATTATGCTTGAATATCAACCGTGCTTTCAACACTTGCTTAAATGTTTATCAGAAAAGTTGCTTTCATGATGAACGTTTAATTTGGTGCTCATGTATTTATGTCCTTAATATTGTAATATTCAATTTGCTTTATTGCTTAATGTTTTCTACTGTAAGGGCTTGCCATAATGGTAGTTTGTGCTTACCGGCAGCCCAATTGTTAAGCCCCATGATTGGGGCTTGTTTATCAATTCATGCCACGCCCAATATTTGCCAAATCTATTAAAGTTTAAAAAATATTTTATGTGTTGTTATTACAGTGCTCTCCAATACTACTGACTATAAAACATCTAGTTTATAGTCAAAGTTATTGGGGGACACGGTTCTGGGTAATCCTCTTATTGAGTGATTTTCACGGTGCTTTTGTTCGTACATGTACACCGGCATGTTGCTTTTTAGGTAAGATATGCTTTGAGCTTACATTTAAAAACTTAAATTCCCTCCCTCCCAGCCCTCAGGATCATTTTATTTAAATCGATAATAGTGTCTTCCAGTTGTATAATTACTACAATTTCATTTAAGACATTTTAAATGTGTGTCAATACTTCTATTCAAAGGATAGCATTTTATGCTGCAAGATCATGTTGCTTTTTCTGAGTTATATATTTTCAGTTGAAGTCTTCACCTGGATCCACTTACCTAGTCAACAATTACTGGTGTGGCACGGACATTACTTGATAGAACATTTGGATCACAACTAGTTGATGTGTTAAATGTTGTAGTGTTTAATTATCGGCGTGCAGCGAAGGTGTGAAAGGAAGGACATATAAGTTTCAGTTTAACTTTAATCAGCTCCTGTATACCCAGAGACTGAATTGTAATCTAAACATAAATTATATACAAATTTGCTGTCGGTACGTACGAATTGCTAAAAAACATTTGAATTGATTGAATTCGGTGCACTTGTAATTATGCTTGAATATCAACCGTGCTTTCAACACTTGGTTAAATGCTTATCAGAAAAGTTGCTTTCATAATGAACATTTAATTTGGTGCACATGTATTTATGTCCTTAATATTGTAATATTCAATTTGCTTTATTGCTTAATGCTTTCTACTGTAAGGGCTTGCCATAATGGTCTTTTGTGCTTACCGGCAGCCCAATTGTTAAGCCCCATGATTGGGGCTTGTTTATCAATCCATGCTACGCCCAATATTTGCCAAATCTATTAAAGTTTAAAAAATATTTTATGTGTTGTTATTACAATGCTCTCCAATAATTGTATATCGTTAATTGTATTTCAATTTTAACATTTTTTGAAGGTATGTATATGGCCAAAAATAGTTCCAGTACAAAAACTCACGTGACCCTGATTTTTTTTTTTTTTTTTTTTCAGTCACCAATGGTGACCCATTTATTCTCCCCGTAATTTGGCATGTTGTGGGTCGGGGAGGACCATCCCACCGCACGCCTTACAAACAAACACATCTATAATATTATGCAATACACAAGTGATATACATAATAAAATAATCTATTATTTGTATTCAATATGAGAATTCTGTATAAATGGTTGTCTTATAAAGATTTAGCTTGTTTGTGTTGTGTTTTATCTCTATTTGTGTAATAAAAAGTCACTATTTAGAAGAGTACTGTTTTTAGGGGAAAAGATAGAGCAAAACAAATAACTATAATAAATAAGGAGAAAAATAAATAAAATAGTGTTGTTTATGTTCCCCCACATGATCACATTTCACATCTCACTGATTGTTATATAATATAGAATATCAGACCGTTATCATGATTATGTCAGTTCCTTGGCCAGAATATTACAGAAAACACAAAATGGAAGGGTGAAGTCTCTGATATTTACAGATCAAAACTAACTAAAAAGGTTCTTATAGTTGCTCCATTTTTTAACAAATGGTTCGATTACATTGTTTGTTGTTGCTATACATTCCAAAATACTAAACGATTTTCTTATTCTGTTTTTAAAGGCCTCTATAGACAGTTTACTTTGTAAATGTTTGGTTGAGAAAATATAATACTTCATTTCAAGTAGTATGTACAAATCGGCTGGTGTTAACGTGTTACTAATATTAAATATAAATGATTCTTCTGTGAAATGTAAATATATGTTATTGCTGGACAGCCAAGTTTTTAACTTATTAAGAATCGATTGGGTTTCGGGACAATACCAAAGCATATGTGTTAATGTTTCCTCTTCTTGACAATACTTGCACATTGGACTATCAATGATGTTTATTTTATGAAGAAATTTTCTGGTTGGAAGAATTCTATGGTTTAACCGTACTTGAAACCATTGTCATGTTGTATTTGTTGAGGATTTAAAGGGGGATATGTATATATCATTCCATGTTTCTTCCTCTATGTTATAAATTTCATCCCATTTGGATTTTGAAGTTGGTTTGCTGGGGTTTTGGTTAATAATATTATAAAGGTCCCTTGATCCATGTTTGTTCTTAATAAATGGAATGATATTAAAAGGAAGAATAGGACTTTGTATTTTTTCCATTTTTTCTGTAGAGATATTTTTTCTAATGTAAGCTTTAATTGCCGCAATAACTCCATTGTATAGCAGAAAATGTGCATTTACATTATACAAGTTATTAAATTCCTCAACAGAATAAAAGTTTCCATTCTCATCTATTAAATCATTAAGTTGATGAATACCTTTTGAATACCAAGATTTGTAAAATATTACATTACCTCCAATTAAAATATTAGGATTATAAAATAGTGGAGTTGTTGAACAATTGTTAGCACATAAAATGCCCTTATTTAGTTCTAAAATATTAATGTAAGCTTTTAACACATCCTTCCAAAATATGTTAGTCATTTTTATTATTAATAATTCTGCAAAACCTATCCCTAGGTTTATTAGGTCTTTTAAGTTTATAATATGGGTAACTATATGTTGCCATTGTCCACCTTTAAACATGAGTCTTCTAATCCAAGTTGCCTTAAGTCCATATATGAATGCTTGGAGATTAATCATTTTCAGACCACCCTCATTATACTGTTTAATTAAAATGCTTTTCTTTATCTTTGCTGGTCCCTCCCATAAGAATTCATAAAACATGTCATTTATTTTTTTAATAATTGAATCATTTGGGTTAGGTAATGAAATAAATAAATGATTAAGAATGGGTAATAATATTGTTTTAATTACTGTTATTTTACCAATCGGTGTAAGATATCTACGTTTCCAAAGTTTGATTAGGTTTTGTATTTTTTCTAACTTATCATTATAGTTTATATCAATTATCTTATCAAGATCAACATTAAAGTGTATACCTAACAATTTAAATTGGTTGCTTCCCCATGTTAATTTCCACTTGGTTTTAATTGAGTCTGTACTGTATTTTCTTGTCCCAATCCAAACTACCTGAGTTTTGTCAAAGTTCACCCTGAGTCCAGAAATGTTGGAAAAATAGGAAAGTTCATCGAGTGTTTCATTGAGTGAAGTATCTGACCCATCCAGAAAAATGGAAGTATCATCGGCAAATTGTGAAAGTTTATATTCCATATCATTTATAGATATTCCTTTAATTTTTTTGTTGTTTTGTATTTTTATTGCTAAAATTTCAGCACATAATATAAATATATAAGGCGATAATGGGTCCCCCTGACGGCATCCCCTGCCTATGCTGAAAAACTCAGATAAATTACCTCCTTGATTAACCGCCAGTTTCGCATTTCTATAGAAAAGTTTAATCCAAGAAATTATCGAGTTTCCAAAATTGAAATACTTAAGAACGCTGTGAATAAATTTCCATGAAAGAGAATCAAATGCCTTCTCAAAATCAACGAGTAAAATGAGTCCTGGTAAATTATTTTCTTCTGCAAACTGCATGATATCAAATGTCATTCTTGTGTTTTCCCCCATATATCTCCCTGCAATAAAACCTGTTTGATTTTCATTAATTAGTTTGTTTAAGATAGATTTTATTCTATAAGCAATGGCCCCTGAAGCAATTTTATAAACACAGTTTAAGAGAGAAATTGGCCTATAATTTTTTAAAAATCTTCTTGGTTTGTTATCTTTAGGGATAAGTGTAATAATACCCTCTTTCTGTGTTACAGACAGTTCCCCATTAATATACCCACAATTTATAGCTCTCACAACAAAATGCCCCAGTTTCTTCCAAAATACTTTAAAGAAGTCAGCCCCAAAACCATCAGTACCCGGCGAACGATTATTTTTCATACAAAATAGCGATAATGATGCTTGCTGGTAGGTTAATAGGCCCTCTAATGACTTAGATTCCTCCTCATTCAATTTGGGTACACTTAGTCCTGACAATTCTTTATCTAGATCTATTGTTTCTAATATTTCATCTCTGCTGGAGTATAGAGATTTGTAGAAGGTTTCAGTTTCTTTTAGAATATCTTTCTGATCTGTGATTATACTCCCATCAGGCCTTTCAATTTTGGGTATAATTTTACTAGTAAAGTTGTGCGTCTCTAAATTGCAAAAATATTTAGTTGGTTTTTCTCCATCTTCTATTAATTGAGCTCGTGATCTAATAAGAAAACCATTCATTTTTTGCCTACGAAGTAACAGTAGTTCATCTTTTAATAGTTCAAGAGTGGGTATTTGATCAGGAGAGAGTCTTTGTTCTAAATGTTGTATTTCAAGAACAAGATCATTTTCACGTTTTTCATTTACTTTTTTTTTGTGGCTTGAATATGATATTGATTTTCCTCTTAATTCCATCAACAATGTATCCAAAAATAATTGATCAGTAATTGTAAATTGAAGTTCATTATTTGGTATGTTGTTAATGTAATCAATATTATAAATTGGAAGCGCATATTGAATTTTAATTTCATCTATTTTGTTATTCATTATATTTAAATATTCAATATCACTTAGAAGCGAATTGTTATGTTTCCAAAGAGGTTTGCCCTTTATAAATTCAGTGAAGTTGCAGTTTAACATGGTAATTGAATGATCTGAGCGGTAGCTAGCTTCAATAGTACACTTATTTACAGATGATAAAAGATTTTCAGAAACTAAAAAGAAATCTAGTCTTGCTTGTTTTAATGGTGTCTTCTTTCTCCATGTGTACCTTCTTAAATTGGGATAAAATTCTCTATATGGGTCAATAAGATTATAGCAAGTTTTGATTTCTAACAGTTTTGCACGCGCATTTTTATTGTTAATATTTTTATAGTTATAATTATCTATCTCAGGATCTTGGACCAAATTAAAATCTCCACATAAAATCAGGCCATTATTATTATTCATGGTCTCTACAGTTGTCATTATCCTATCAAAAAATGAAGGGGAATCTGTGTTTGGGCCATAAAGTGAAATAAGGGTTAATCTCTTGTTATTAACAGTTAAATCTACAGTTATAAAATTTCCCTCAGGGTCAGATATATAATTATGTACTTTATAGTCTAGGTCTTTGTTAAAAAGTATAGCTACTCCTCGGGCATTTGATTTACCTGAGCTGAAAATACACTCATTACCCCATTCTGAACGAATAAACTTCTCTGTTACAGGTGTTGAATGTATATCTTGTAGGCAAAAGATATGACACTTTTTACTTTTTATATAGTTAAAAACGTCAAGTCGTTTTTCTGCTGACCCAAGGCCCTGACAATTAACGGACATTATTTTTACTTCAGTCATTTATGTATAAAAGAAAAATGTGTAAATATGACCAAGTGAGAGAGAACACATACAACAATGAAAAAATGAAAAACAGTATACAGAACCAAAAAGCAATTCTGCATATACAAGAAGCCATTTAATCTCACATTTTGGCTAAAACCTAATTATTGATTTTCTATATAAAAAAAATCGATTAAACATTCAAGGACATTTGCAAACTATTATTTTGGTCTAAGCAAACAAATTATATATAAATATATATGTATTCTGGTCTAAGCAAACAAATTATATATAAATATATCTGTATTCTGGTCTAAGCAAACAAATTATATGTAAATGTATATGTAGTTTAAGTAATAACTTGATAAACAGTTAAAATAAATCTTTCGGACAAATAATAGTGAAATTTTTTGAATTTAAAAATTACCTGTTCTGAGTCTTCATTTAGTAAGTTCACCAAGGTTTGTACACAGTAACAAGTTAAAAACAAACACATTGCTATTTAATTAACATTGTCTAATCGTAAGCAGCTGTGTTTGAACAATTTATATACTATGTTTCAAGTAATTCTATTTTCGTAATAAAAATGTAAATCATTTTTTACCATTAATTTGTATTTTATTTAATTACAATGTAAACTTTTACAATTATTTATATCCATTATTGTTTACAACTTGATTTGTCATTTTTATGTAAACTGTTCACTTTTTAATTGATGTAAATGTTGTTAAACAGTAGGTATCCTATCATTTCAAAAAGCTGTACGACCTAAAGGTATATTTAATAACTTAAAAATAATCTATTAATAAAATATAGATACTAGCCCTCATCTATACTGTGACATGTAACATCGAATATTCCATATTTTTTATTAAGTACTGTAAAACTGTAAGTACCTTGCATTTCTATAGCCTAATTTATAAATCGAAAAAAATCTTATAATAAAACATATATAACACCATTAATCTATACCGTGATATCGGTATGAAGAGTATCCATAGGAAGTGTTGTTCTAAATAGTCAATATCTGTTAGTAAGCAATCTTATCTATAGTAAGTATGACATCAATCAGCAATGTATTTATATCAAGTATGATATCCGTACAAGAATGTAATCAGTAAGATGATATCAGTAGACAATGTATAGATCTATAAGATGTGTGCCATCACTCAGCAATCTTATCTATAATAAGTATAATATCGACAAGCGATGTATCTATTAAAAGTATGACATTGCTGTCTAACAAGTATGATATCAATAGACCCAGCATCCATTAAAAACTATGATATTCAATCAACAAGATGTCTAATAAGTATGTTATCGATAAGCAATGTATCTATAAAAATATTATATCACTAAGCAATCTATCTATAATAAAATTCTATGAGATGTATGATATTCAATCAACAATCTGTCTAATAAGTATGATATCAATATCTATAATAAATTTCATGTCAACAGACAATCTATCTATAAATAAGCATGGTATCAATAGACATAATATCTATAAATCCTATATCTATACATAATGAATATATAAAGAGCATGATATCCATAAGCAATGCATCTATAAGAAGTAAGATATCATTCAGCAATATATCCATGATATGTATGAAGGTATGATATCAATAACCTATGTATCTATATGAAGTATGATATCAGTAGAGTATATATAGCCAAGCAATGTATATATATAATATATATGCCTGTATATAAAAAGATCTAAACAAACTTATTAATAGGTAATATATCCTTTAGAAGTATATATGCAATTCATGATCTTTATCATCTTGGAATAATTCCGCATAAAGTGTAATATTTACCAAAGCAAACATGAAAAACTCACCTATGAAAGACTGCATTTTAAAATTTAACCTGATTAAATCCGGAATTTTCTAATCCAATAAATACACAATCTTAATATAATGCATGTAGAGAGCCACTGTCTTGCATAAAGTCTCACTGAGTTCTCATGTGGTAATTAGGGGCACAATAGGTAGGACATAATCCTAACTGTAATTGCTGGTCAGTGATCCTTAAAAGTCTCACTTAGTTCTAAATATAGACCATATACCCAGAGTAATTTCTTAAGAGATCAGTAATAACTGCACAATAATACTGTTGCAACTGTATTTACTATTACATTGTGACCCTGATTTACTATTACATCGTGACCCTGATTTACTATTACATTGTGTTCTGTGTAAATGGTGCCTAATATGCATTAAACGGATAGCTTGCAGGGCTTCTGTCTGTTACATATTAGTGACTGTAGAATATATTTAACAACCTTGTATCTAATGTTCTGTAATAGATTATAAGAATCTTTCATGGGAATTTGGTTCAGATATGGAATTCCAACTCTCGGTATAAGTGTTTTAATTGGAACCGTGGCAGTGCCGATAAGAAAACACTTATACCGACGTTGGGAATTGACCAACTTCACCGGATACCCATGAAAGATTATTGTAATCTATTACAGATCCATGACTGTAGAACATTACAACCTTGTATCTATTACAGATCCGTGACTGTAGAACATAACAACCATGTGTCTATCACTGCCCAACTTCACCGGATACACATGAAAGATTATTATAATCTATTACAGATCCGTGACTGTAGAACATTACAACCATGTATCTATCACTGCCCAACTTCACCGGATACCCATGAAAGATTATTATAATCTATTACAGATCCGTGACTGTAGAACATTACAACCATGTATATATCACTGCCCAACTTCACCGGATACACATGAAAGATTATTGTAATCTATTACAGATCCGTGACTGTAGAACATTACAACCTTGTATCTATTACAGATCCGTGACTGTAGAACATAACAACCATGTGTCTATCACTGCCCAACTTCACCGGATACACATGAAAGATTATTATAATCTATTACAGATCCGTGACTGTAGAACATTACAACCATGTATCTATCACTGCCCAACTTCACCGGATACCCATGAAAGATTATTATAGTCTATTACAGATCCGTGACTGTAGAACATTACAACCATGTATATATCACTGCCCAACTTCACCGGATACCCATGAAAGATTATTATAATCTATTACAGATCCGTGACTGTAGAACATTACAACCATGTATCTATCACTGCCCAACTTCACCGGATACACATGAAAGATTATTGTAATCTATTACAGATCCGTGACTGTAGAACATAACAACCTTGTATCTATTACAGATCCGTGACTGTAGAACATAACAACCATGTGTCTATCACTGCCCAACTTCACCGGATACACATGAAAGATTATTATAATCTATTACAGATCCGTGACTGTAGAACATTACAACCATGTATCTATCACTGCCCAACTTCACCGGATACCCATGAAAGATTATTATAATCTATTACAGATCCGTGACTGTAGAACATTACAACCATGTATATATCACTGCCCAACTTCACCGGATACCCATGAAAGATTATTATAATCTATTACAGATCCGTGACTGTAGAACATTACAACCATGTATCTATCACTGCCCAACTTCACCGGATACCCATGAAAGATTATTATAATACATTACAACCATGTAACTATCACTGCACAACTTCACCGGATACACATGAAAGATCATTGTAATCTATTACAGATCCGTGACTGTAGAACATTACAACCATGTATCTATCACTGCCCAACTTCACCGGATACACATGAAAGATCATTGTAATCTATTACAGATCCGTGACTGTAGAACATTACAACCATGTATCTATCACTGCCCAACTTCACCGGATACATATGAAAGATTATTATAATATATTACAGATCCGTGACTGTAGAACATTACAACCATGTATCTATCACTGCCCAACTTCACCGGATACACATGAAAGATTATTATAATCTATTACAGATCCGTGACTGTAGAACATTACAACCATGTATCTATCACTGCCCAACTTCACCGGATACACATGAAAGATTATTGTAATCTATTACAGATCCGTGACTGTAGAACATTACAGCCATGTATCTATCACTGCCCAACTTCACCGGATACCCATGAAAGATTATTGTAATCTATTACAGATCCGTGACTGTAGAACATTACAACCATGTATCTATTACAGATCCGTGACTGTAGAACATAACAACCATGTGTCTATCACTACCCAACTTCACCGGATACACATGAAAGATTATTATAATCTATTACAGATCCGTGACTGTAGAACATTACAACCATGTATCTATCACTGCCCAACTTCACCGGATACGCATGAAAGATTATTATAATCTATTACAGATCCGAGACTGTAGAACATTACAACCATGAATCTATCACTGCCCAACTTCACCGGATACACATGAAAGATTATTATAATCTATTACAGATCCGTGACTGTAGAACATTACAACCATGTATCTATCACTGCCCAACTTCACCGGATACGCATGAAAGATTATTATAATCTATTACAGATCAGAGACTGTAGAACATTACAACCATGTATCTATCACTGCCCAACTTCACCGGATACACATGAAAGATCATTGTAATCTATTACAGATCCTTGACTGTAGAACATTACAACCATGTATCTATCACTGCCCAACTTCACCGGATACACATGAAAGATCATTGTAATCTATTACAGATCCGTGACTGTAGAACATTACAACCATGTATCTATCACTGCCCAACTTCACCGGATACATATGAAAGATTATTATAATCTATTACAGATCCGTGACTGTAGAACATTACAACCATGTATCTATCACTGCCCAACTCCACCGGATACACATGAAAAATTATTATAATCTATTACAGATCCGTGACTGTAGAACATTGCAACCATGTATCTATCACTGCCCAACTTCACCGGATACACATGAAAGATTATTGTAATCTATTACAGATCCGTGACTGTAGAACATTACAACCATGTCTCTATCACTGCCCAACTTCACCGGATACCCATGAAAGATTATTGTAATCTATTACAGATCCGTGACTGTAGAACATTACAACCATGTATCTATTACAGATCCGTGACTGTAAAACATAACAACCATGTGTCTATCAATACCCAACTTCACCGGATACACATGAAAGATTATTATAATCTATTACAGATCCGTGACTGTAGAACATTACAACCATGTATCTATCACTGCCCAACTTCACCGGATACGCATGAAAGATTATTATAATCTATTACAGATCCGAGACTGTAGAACATTACAACCATGAATCTATCACTGCCCAACTTCACCGGATACCCATGAAAGATTATTATAATCTATTACAGATCCGTGACTGTAGAACAATACAACCATGTATCTATCACTGCCCAACTTCACCGGATACCCATGAAAGATTATTGTAATCTATTATAGATCCGTGACTGTAGAACATTACAACCATGTATCTATCACTGCCCATCTTCACCGGATACCCATGAAAGATTATTATAATCTATTACAGATCCGTGACTGTAGAACATTACAACCTTGTATCTATTACAGAATCTTGATAGTAGAACATAGTTCACAACTTAATATCAATATCTATTACATACACATGCCAGTAGAACAGTTAAAAACCTTGTATCTCCATGATTGTAGAACATTGTAAACAATCTTACAGGTCATCATGACTGTAGTGTAGAACACAGTATTTCACAGCATTGGGATACTCAAGGAGTATATCAATCGCCAAATAAATCGAAATGGTCCTTCTCCTACATTTGTAGAACATTACAACCATGTATCTATCACTGCCCAACTTCACCGGATACCCATGAAATATTATTATAATCTATTACAGATCCGTGACTGTAGAACATTACAACCATGTATATATCACTGCCCAACTTCACCGGATACCCATGAAAGATTATTATAATCTATTACAGATCCGTGACTGTAGAACATTACAACCATGTATCTATCACTGCCCAACTTCACCGGATACCCATGAAAGATTATTATAATACATTACACCCATGTAACTATCACTGATTGTAGATCCGTGACTGTAGAACATTACAACCATGTATCTATCACTGCCCAACTTCACCGGATACCCATGAAAGATTATTATAATCTATTACAGATCCGTGACTGTAGAACATTACAACCTTGTATCTATTACAGAATCGTGATAGTAGAACATAGTTCACAACTTAATATCAATATCTATTACATACACATGCCAGTAGAACAGTTAAAAACCTTGTATCTCCATGATTGTAGAACATTGTAAACAATCTTACATGTCATCATGACTGTAGTGTAGAACACAGTATTTCACAGCATTGGGATACTCAAGGAGTATATCAATCGCCAAATAAATCGAAATGGTCCTTCTCCTACATTTGTACTTTTTTCAGAAACGGCAAGAACTTCATTCTGGACAAATAACAGCGCGACATTACACTGTGCAGGATATGGTACAAAGCAAAATAAAACACTCCCATGAAGGCCAACATAGCTTCCTCTGCATTTTTAGGTTAGGCCACAACAGTATCTCTGAACATCAAAGTGATGACCTCATTGTCCCCATACCAGGAATCTTTATTTGAGGAAGCTGGCCTGAGAAACGACGGTTGTTCTCCTCAGGTTCCCGCCCGTGCACGGAAATTGTCTAGAGGGATACCCGTGGGGTATTCCTCCACCAATGGAAGCTGGAAAGTCGTCATATGACCTTAAACTATTGATTTTGTCAGTATCTGCATTACAAACAATTTTACCTGGACACATGGTGTTAAAGCACAGTCATTTCCTTCCACTGTAGATGAGAGGTTTGTGTATCCGTCAACACCAAAGAGTTCCTGCCAGTTGCACAGCCCAACATATTGGGATGTTGTCACTAACACACAGTAAGTTGATGGCATGAACTATTCTTGATGAATAATATTTCTCTATTAAGTAATTTAACGTATTTCTCCTAATGTAAGCGCCTGGGTGCTATGCAAAATGCCAAGGTGGGCCCTCTTATAAGACGTAAAAGACTAAAAAAAAACATTTTTTGGTTGGGAAATGTTCCGAAAAGATCGGGAAAAAAAGAATTTTGAAGATCTTTTATTGATTTTTTAGCTCTACTGGCCGAAGCTAATGGGATGACGAGTTGTCCGTCGTTAACTTTAGTCTCGTTAAGATGATAGGGCCTTCACCTTTCCAAACTTTACCAGATTATTAATATTAATGAAAGCTCGGAGAAGTTCGAAAACCAGCCAGATCAGACCAGTAACAGTGGAGCTATGGCCCTGTATTTAGTTAAAAATGCTATATTGTGACTCGTTAAGACAATAGGGTCTTCATTGTTCATCCCATCTTTACCAAACGTGCACATATTAATATTGGTGAAATCTCGGAAATGTTTGAAAACCAGCCATATTGGACAAGCAACAACGTAGTTATGGCCCTTGATTTGATTAAAAATGCTATATTTTGCCTCGTTAAGACGATAGGATAGGGCCTTCATTTTTCACCCGACCTTTACCAAACTTTACCAGATTGTTAATATCAATGAAAGCTCTTGCAAGTTCGAAAACCAGTCAGATCGAATCAATAACAGCGGAGGTATGGCCCTTGACTTAGTTAAAAATGCTATAGTTTGCCTCGTTAAGATGATAGGGCCTTCATTTTTCATCCGATCTTTACCAAACTTTAAGAGCTTGTTAATATCTTTATAGCTCGGACAAGTTCGAAACCCAGCTGTATCGGCCTATTGACACCAGAGTTATGTGCCCTTGAATTATTGAAATGTGCCACTTTCAGACTTGTGAACACTCTAACGCCTTCATTTTATATTCGATCTTTCCCAATCTTCGCCAGATTGTTGATATCAATAAAAGCTCTAACGAGTTTGAAAACCAGTAACACTGGAGTTATGGCCGTTTTTCAATATTTGGTAATGTACACTGGAAACCCAAGGGGTCGTAGGTTCAAATCTCACTCATCCAGCTGCCTGTGATCTATCAAATACCACCTGAATGGCAGTAGTTCCTCATAATTACCATCTATAAATATTGCCAAATCTTTAAATATTGGCAAATGACCTCCAGCTGCATGTTGTAGGTCACATGACCTTTTTACATGGTGCCCTATTGCCTACTTGTAGGTCATGTGATCTATCAAATACCACCTGACTGGCAGTAGTTCATCATAATTTCCAGCTTTAAATACCATCTCAGTGAATTATTCTGAATGCGTTTGGGTGTGCAGAACTTGGGTAGGTGTGGCGTGTGTTCAAATTTTACCTTCAGGAAGGACGCTAGCATGGCTCAGTAGCTTGCACTGTGGACTTGAGATCGAAGCACTCAGGTTGAAGCCTCACATACACCAGTTTAGTAGCCGTTTCTTGTGAACTTTCCACTAGCCTCGCCCGACAAATGGGACTGTGGATGACTTTAGCACTGTGGATGATTGCATGTGTGTTTGTAGCACTGTGGATGATTGTATGTGTGTTTGTAGCACTGTGGATGATTGTAGCACCGTGGATGATTGGATGTGTTTGTAGCACTGTGGATGATTGTAGAACCATGGACGATTGTAGCACGGTGGACGATTATATATGTGTTTGAAGCGCTGTGGATGATTGTAGCACTGTGAACAATTGTGTGTGTTTGTAACACTTTGGACGATTATATGTATTTGTAACACTGTGGCTGATTGTAGCACTGTGAACAATTATGTGTGTTTGTAGCACTGTGGATGATTGTAGCACTGTGGATGATTATGTGTGTTTGTAGCACCGTGAACGATTATATGTGTGTGTTTGTAGCACTGTGGATGATTATAGCACTGCGAACAATTATATGTGTGTTTGTAGCACTGCGGACGATTATATATGTGTTTGTAACACTGTGGATGTTTGTAGCACTGTGAACGATTATATGTGTGTAACACTGTGGATGATTGTAGCACTGTGGACGATTATATGTGTGTTTACAGCACCTTGGATGATTAAAGCACTATGGACGAGTATGTGTGTTTGCAACACTGTTTATGATTGTAACACCGTGGATGATTGTAGCACTGTGGAATATTATATGTGTTTGTAGCACCATGGATGATTGTAGGACTGTGGACGATTGTATGTGTGTTTGTAGCACTGTGGACGATTATATGTGTTTAATTACTGTGGATGATTGTAGCAATGTGGACGATTATAGCACGGTGGACGATTATATATGTGTTTGAGGCACTGTGGATGATTGTATGTGTGTTTGTAGCACTGTGGATGATTGTAGCACTGTTGATGATTGTAGCACCGTGGATGATTGTAGCACTGTAGACGATTATATGTGTGTTTGTAGCACCGTGGATGATTATAGGATTGTGGACGATTATATGAGTGTTTGTAGCACTTTGGATGATTACATGTGTGTTTGTAGCACTGTGGATGATTGTAGCACCGTGGAAGATTATAGCACTGTGGACAATTATGTGTGTGTTTGTAGCACTGTGGATGATTATATGTGTATTTGTAGCACTGTGGATGATTGTAGCACTGTGGATGATTGTAACACAGTGGATGATTATAGCCCTGTGGACGATTATATGTGTGTTTGTAGCACTGTGGATGATTATATGTGTGTTTTTAGCACCGTGGATTATTGCAGCACCCTGCATGATTATATGTGTATTTGTAGCAACGTGGATGATTATATAAGTGTGTTTTAGCACTGTCGATGACTGTAGCCCCGTGGACAATTATATGTGTGTTTGTAACACTGTCGATGATTGTAGCACCGTGGACGATTGTATGTGCGTTTGTAGCACTGGATGTTTGTAACACTGTGGATGATTATATAATTATATGTATGTTTATAGCAATGTGGAGGATTATATAATTATATGTATGTTTGTAGCACTGTGGATGACGAAGATGAGCTGCTGTATGGGGACGCGGAGACTTCCGTATTTGAGACGTTCGTAAACACCAGTATGAGGGAGGAAAACAAAACAAGGTAGGTTCAGCGGCCTATAGTATTGTACTACTATAAGGCCAACAGAATGTGTTTCCAGTCATTGGATCTATCAATATTCTTGTTATATATGTTTGATGAATACAGTCATCAAAGAAGAATTGTGTCCCTTGATTTAATGAAAAGTGCTATGTTTTGTTTTTGACACCAAATCTTAACACTCCCCATCCCCACCCTATTCAATTCAGTTGATGACATTACCACAGTCATATAAGAAAGTTTGAGCAAATTCAGACTATAAATGGCAGAGTTATGGCCCTTGAATGATCAAAATGTTTATATCAATGAAAGCATGAGCCAGCCAAATTTGAGCAGAAAATGCACAATTGTGGTCCCTGAAAGAATGAAAAGTGCTATTTGTTAGCAGTGTTTTTGAGGTACGGGAAATATCTCCCGAGATAGAGAAATGGCCCCGATATAAGAACGAGTGCGGAGAGCTTATGCCGTGGTTCGGCGTCCGTAAACATTTTTTTTTGTGGCGACTACTTCTCTGAAACTACTTGACAGATTTTTATGAAACTAAAAAGAAATGTTGCTCTTGATGTCTATATTATCCTAGCAAAAACTCAGGTCGGCCGGAAATTCAAGATGGCCACCACGGCTAAAAATAGATTTTAAAAAAAATGCGATTTGTGGCGACTACTTTCAAAAACCATAATTGATATTGAATTGGAACCTTTAGCAAAATGACAGACCCGACATGTAGTTGGTCCTATCCAAAGTTCAGTTTGATTGGATTTCAAACATGGCCGCCAGCGGCCATCTTTGTTTACATAGAGTTATATAGGAAACATTTGTGGCGACTACACCTCATAAACTATTTGATGGAATTCTGTGAAACTTGACAGGAATGTTGCTCTTGATGTCTTGTTGATCCTAGCAAAAATTCAGGTCGGCCGTAAATTCAAGATGGCCACCATGGCTGAGCAAATATTTTAAAAATGCGCTTTTATGTGGCGACTACTTTCCAAAAAGCATGAGATATTGATTTGGAACCTTTACCAAAATGACTGGCATGACATGTAGTTGGTCCTAACCAAAGTTCATTTTGATTGGATGTCAAACATGGCCTCCATTGACCATCTTTGTTTACATAGAGATATATAGGAAACACTTGTGGCGACTACACATCTGAAACTATTTGGTGGAATTCTGTGAAACTTGAAAGGAATGTTGCTCTTGTGGTCTGGTTGATCCTAGCAAAATTTCAAGTCGGTAGGAAATTCAAGATGGCCGCCACTGCTAAAAATAGATTTAAAAAAGTGACTTTGTGGCGACTACTTCTCAAAAACCGTAAGTGATATTAAACCTTTACCAAAATGACTAGTACAACATCTTGTAGGCTGATCAGGGTTTACGCTGGGTGATCATCAGTCATTCGAACGAAGCACCCCTTTGTACTATAAATGGCCTGGTCCAAATCCAAAGAAAGGACAGTCTTGTATACATTCATAGTGGTGTAAGGATTAAGTCTCTTTAGTTTATTTGGTTCTCAGAAAAAGACGAAACTCAAATTGTAGGATTTTAAGATTTTATTTTCATTCTGATTTTCCAAATATAACCACTGAGACATGAGCAAGTCTACTTGTACTGGTGAGATAGTAACCTAATTCTCAGGAGAAATTGCATAACATTACCTGTGACCTGGTCACACACCTGCTATTTGTTTGAATACTGATCATTCCATTTATGTTACAAAAGGGTGACTTGGAGAAATTAATGTTGAGCAGCAAATAGGATATACTAAGGTTGATGTTGTAAATTGAATTGATATAGCTTTATAATTAAAATGTGTGGTAGAAGTATGACATTTTTATCAACTGGAAAAAGATACAGTCTTTAGACCAGGACAAAACTAAATGAGATTATAATGTTGCATAGGTAATGTTGCATAATAAATGATAATATTTAGGAATATAGGAATGTTGCCTGCCCTTGATTTCTAGTTGGTCCTAAGTTAAAATCAGGTTGACCTAAAATTTCAAGACTAAAAATGTCATGGCAAAAAAGAGATTTTAAATACAATTTTGTGGCGACTACTTCTCTAAAACCATAAGTGGTATCAGTTTGGTACCTTTACCAAAATGACTTCATAAAACTTTACAGGAATGTTGGTCTTGATGTCTAGTTAGTCCCAAGTAAACATTAGGTCGGCCGGAAATTCAAGATGGCTACCGCAGCTTAAATACAAGTTTGTGGCAACTTCTTCTTCAAAACGTATTGATTTGAAACCTTTACTAAAATGACTGGCATGACATCTAGTTGGTTTTAAACAAAATTAATGTTGATTCTATGTAAAACGTGGCCGCCAGCCATCTTTGTTTACATAGAGTGATATAGGAAAATATTGTGGCGACTATTTCTTATTTCCATACAATTTCACAGGTTCCCATAGCTGACCTCTTGACCTTAGAACATGGAAGCTTACCCCATTTTTTTTAGAGCATGGACGTTTTGTTTTTCACTTGATTCCCACCAAAATTGTCAGAGATGTTTATCAATGAAATGTTTTAAATCATTAAAAATAAAACAAACTGATTGACACCACGCAGCATTAATCCAGTGGAGTGATACGAGGCTTTCTTGGGCCTCTTGTTTTGTTGCAACAGACTCTCAAATAAGCTTTAGTTATTTTATTATGACAAATAACATAGCAGAGCTATAGATAAGAGTGTACAATGCAATGCTATGACATTGAATGCTGCCTCACAGATACAATTAAGTTATTTTATTTTATAACATTACATCCCTTGTTAGCCATGTGGGGCATCCATTTAATATTCTCTTGTGTGTACACACATGTAATACAACCTGGAAAGATTTTGATTGGTTGTTCATTATTAATTGCATTTACTTCGTAAAACATTTTTTAACTGAGACAATTTTATTTATTGTAAATTCATCATGATCTATGTCGTATACATAATATTTACCTACAACTTATAATAAATAATGTACATGATAAAAAAATGAGTTTTTAAAAGTCGGTATAAAGTGTAAATTGACTTTTTGCGTTATTTAAAGCTTGTCTGACGTTACGTTGCATCTTTATTCAATTTTAGACATTTGATGTAATGGCATGCGATAAGAATGATCTAAACTTCATCCTCATTCCATATACGAGGGTTGTTCAAGTAATACTTGGCCTTCTTACGAAATTGCTCTTATATTTTTAAACCTTTAAGATGCATATGTGTTGTAAATGAATCCAAGAAATGAAATGATTGAAACAAAAAACATGTATTTTTATGATTTCATGCATGATCTAATAGTGTGAGAAGCCCATGTACGAATCAGTCCAAACCACGACATCATTATTTTATAACTGATTTCAGAAGTGGCCAAATGTAATGAAATTCATTGGCAAAAATACGCAAAACTAATGTAGTTTTGTCACTTTTGTTCCAAGGTTACAATTATGAAATTTATTGAATATTGAACAAGGAGAAATATGAGTAATATAAATAAATAAACACACATTTCCTTGTTGCTAGTTGAAATTGACGACGTCCGAAAAATGCACAAATCACTACAATGTTTATTCAACATTAAGTAATATTAGCTTTGAATAAAACAAAAAGGTTTATATAAAAATGAAATACAAAATTTTGAAAGATTTTAAAAGCTTAACATATTTAAAATAAATATGTCTTTTGGATTCTGATTATTATTATGCTATTTCTTTTCTAAATACTTTGAATATTTAAGCTAAACACGATCAAATTTAAATGATCTCTGTACAAAGATGTGAAGTACCCCTGCAGAAATAAATCCAAGCATTTTTTCATTCCTAAGAATTAATTCTTTAGAATTCCAAGAAAGTTCGATGCTTTCTCTCTTTGAAAGACATTGGATTTCCTTGGAATGAAAACTCCTAGAAATTCCATGGAATTCTCAAGATTGTTTTTTGGAGAAAGTTTGGAAAATTCCCTGTGCATAAACATTGGATTTCTTTGGACTTCTCCTCTCTGTCCATCAGCATACTTCGAAAAAGCTTGGAATAGCTTGGACTTGAATTCTTGACCAGAAAAAAAAGTCCATAGTTTTCCAGTCTTTTCACAAATGGAAAAATATTGGTATACCTTGGACTTATTTACTAATTATACTGCTGCTGCTTCAACTACTACTACCATTATTACTACTACTACTACTACTACTACTACATCAACTGCTGCTGCTCTACTACTACTACTTCTACTACTACTGCTGTTGTTGTTGCTGCTACTGCTGTTACTAATACATGTACTACTTCTACTACTACTGCTGTTACTACTACTACTGCTGCTACTACTACTATTGCTGTTACCAATACATGCACTACTTCTACTACTACTGCTGTTATTACTTCTACTACTACTGCTGTTATTATTACTAATACTACTACTAATGCTGCTGCTGCTCTACTACTGCTACTACTACTTTTACTACTACTGCTGCTGTTATTACTGCTGCTGCTGCTGCTGCTGCTGCTGCTGCTCCACTACTACTACTACTGCTGTTTTGCTGCTGCTACTGCTGTTACTACTACATGCACTACTTCTACTACTACTGCTGTTCCTACTACTACTACAGCTGCTGTTACTACTACTATTACTGCTGCTGTTACTACTACTAATGCTTCTGCTGTACTACAACTACTTCTAAGATTACTGTTGGTGTTGCTGCTACCACCGCTGTTAATACTACTTGCACTACTTCTACTACTACTACTGCTGCTGTTACTACTTCTACTACTGATGTTACTACTTCTACTTCTGCTGCTGCTCTACTACTTCTACTACTACTGCTGTTACTACTATTACTGCTGCTGCTACTGCATCAACAGCAGTGACAACAACAATCATTAATAAAAAATAATAAAAAGAATAAAAAGAAAAAAGAAATTATAATAAAATTAACATTGAACATTGATTATAATAAAATAAATAATTGATAATTTTCTTTGATTTGGCTACACAGTCAGATGATGTTCAGACACATGTATAATAAACACAATTTAATGTACATGTATCAGATAAGGATCATTTCTAAAATACTGAAAACACAGAAAGGTCTTAATGCCGCCCTTTGTATTGGCAAGTCAGGATAAATTCCTCAGAGAATCATTGCCAGATGTGAGGTGATAAGAGGATTATGTCCATCTATTGGCCATACATTTACATAATATACTCTGAATTAACCTTAGTGTAACCCCTGATTTCCTGAGAGTTGATTGGTTAAACAAAATACTGGCTCGACAGTTTGAAAATGTGTAACATGTTGGGCACAGGAAACACCTATTTGTTGATTATCTTATTTAATAAAGTACTAAATTTTGAAATCATTTTTATTGAAACTCTTGGTTTTGCTGGATACACGTGTGGCTAGTCTCATATTTATATTTTACTGGAGGATTAAGACAGAAGAATGATGTTTACAGGTATGTACTACTCTACTTCAAATTATCAATATGGCATACAATTAATGTTCATCATAGGGGTGAAATGTATCAGATTGCCAGTGAATTAATTTTATATTCATTAGAATGCTTAGACTAATTGTTTATTATATTTTGGACATGTTGACTCTTTTAAAAGCTGCTGAAGCAGATGTCATTATCTTCCTATAATCATTTTGCCTAATTCCACTGTGGACACTAGTGAAGAAGAGATTTATCCAAACCTCTTTAAAACAGATGATATAAACAACTCTTAAACATGACTTGATGGTTAAAATTGTGTGCTGTTGATTTTATTAATATTGAGTACTGCTCAACCCGGGGCTAGAGGGCGTGAGCGGTAGCTAGCATATTTCACTACCACTCATGAACAGTCTCAATCAAACCGAGACTGCAATATTTCATATGTGTCGTGCTCGGCCGTTTCCAAAGGTCCATTATCATACTCTTTTTTATAGCACAGTGGCGTTGCTTGTGCAGTGTGGCGGCAGTAAAACGTCTCCCCGCGCTTGCAATCAGTACTGTTATTCATTCGATCTTTGGAGATCGCTGAGCCCGATGCTTATAGTTAGTTATCGGTGGTACATTTTCAATTTCTTTTGTTTTCTTACTTAATTTTTGATTCGGTGGTTCCACTACTCCGGCCGATAAAAGGCTCTGGGTATTGTTTAACCACTCATAGGATATGTTGTCTGCTTTTTATAAGCAGGCTTCATAACCGCTGCTCCCAACTAAATTCCATTATGTTTATTTCGCTCTTCGGGACATTTCATTTTATTAGATACTGGGACCATACGCCGTACGACATGGAGAATACATTTAAGAAGGGTGACTCCATGTCCACCGCCATATGCATGCCATCTTCGGGATGGTTAAAATTGTGTGCTGTTGATTTTATTAATATTTAATTCTGCTCAACCCGGGGCTAGAGGGCGTGAGCGGTAGCTAGCATATTTCACTACCACTCATGAACAGTCTCAATCAAACCGAGACTGCAATATTTCATATGTGTCGTGCTCGGCCGTTTCCCAAAGGTCCATTATCATACTCTTGCACTCATGTTTGCACATGACAGTGATTTAAATAACAATGTTGTTTAAATTCATTTTGTGAAAACAGAGACATAATAATGCTTTCGTTAGAGGCCATGACAGGCTGATACCAGACAAACCAGGAGATGAGGTCTTGGATGAAACATGTTCCATATTTAGCATGCAAAAGTAAGTTTCCCATGTATCTTTGGTTAGACTGATAGTATATACTTTTCGAAATTGCAGTTGACACAATACTAACTAGTTTACTGTTCCAAATTGAATAATAAGAGCGACCCTATTTGATGATTCGGCTCTCCTATTTAAGAAATCTGTTGAAAAAGTAGATTGGGTACATTACACATTTAGGAAAGAATTGTAGCACTTGGCTATTATTGTCATATGTTATCCACCTTTAAATTCTAGATCTGCCTTTTATTCTTAGTCTTAAAGTATATGGTAAATAGGAATATGAAAATGATGATCTCTATATTTTCTTTTAGAATATGTCAGACCTTAGCATGGACCAAGAAACATAGGATGAACACATTACAGGGAACCAAGATTTAGGATTCTTTCATATGGCTATATATGCCCTATAAGTACATTATTTTGTAGTGTTTTTTTAATTGTTTTCATTTTAATGATTTTAAATGAGATTCAGTTCTCATTCAACCTGAAAGAACATTCTGATTAATTTTAAATATATTTTTTTCTAAAAGAATAATTTAGTTGAAACACAAATTATCAAGAAAACTTTGTATAACCCAGTGTCAAATATGTTGCTGTGAATTTATTTTATTAAAAAATAAATAAAAAATATCAATATTTTATTATCATTGTCATGTGACTAGCAATACAAGTCCAAAGAAATCTTATATTGTTTCTGCTTTATGTTTTTGTAGTGAACTTGGAATTCCTAAGAAATCCTAGCAATTCCAAAAAAAATCTGTTTGGAAATTCCTATGAATTCCAATACCGCCAAGGAAATCCAATGTTTTTCCACTTCAGAATTCCTAGGAAATCCTAGCAATTTCCAATGCTTTCTGCTTTGAACTTCCTACAAATTCCAATGTTTTTTCACCTGAGATTTCATAGGAATTCCTAGGAAATCGCAGCCATTACCGCCAATGTAATCCAAAAAAATCCAATCCCGTAATCCTATGATTTTCATGGAATTTCTAGGAATACTTAGGAAAAAAATTCTAGGGATTCTAAGTAATTTCATGAAAATCTTACTTGAGACCTGGCGACCCAGTCATAAATTAAACCCTTTAAAAACAATATTATTAACTTAAGCGAACATGGACATTATCATATATGACTGTCCTTAAACCTTAATGTATGTATGTGACCTAAATTACTAGTGTGAATCACACTTCAATGCTATAGGCACATAGAATTACTGACTATCTATAACCTAATCGAATATGATACCTGGTCAAATAATCTCACATCACCATTGAAAGCCAAAGACTCGATAACTAATGACCACCGTATCACAGTAACGATCAAAATACAGAGTTATCAAGTACTTCAATTTACTATAACCGTAATAGAAACTCTCTTAAATTCAAATGCACTAGCACATCCTTAAATGCAATTATTCACCAGCCTTCTTAAATTCAATTATGCACAAACCTCCTTAAATGCAGTTATGCACAAGCCTCCTTAAATGCAATTATGCACGAGCCTCCTTCAGTGCAATTATGCAAAGGTGGTTTAAGTTATTTCGATGTAATCTTTTATCTACTATTAAATAGCAAAGTGAGGGGGAACAATCTATAATATAGAGGGATAAGAGAATTGACAAGATTCAAAGTTTAATATCATTATTTAATGTCAACAGATAAAGAAATCAAATTCTAATATATATAACTTAACTAAATTTAACGACCAGCTTCCTCCTTTAATGTTTGCTTTATATTTTATTATAAATAACAAGGTAACACTATGTATACTATATATCGGAAGTTCAATCTAACGTGTAAATGAGATGTCTAGGGAGACTCCGTAGGGAGTTGTATTCCAGTTTGAAGAAGACATAAATCTCATTAATCACGAAAGTGCGACCTATCCGCAATAACAATGTACTTGATAAAACAGGAAATTTAGACTATGGCTATAAATTTGCATCATATTTGGGTGTATCTCAAATAATTTAACTGCCTTATAAGGATTGTGCCATTTTGATTAGAACCCAAATATAAATAGTGGCAAATTCCAAATTATCAGTACATTGTCGAGAGTAGTAGTCGCATTTAGTATAGCCAAACTTACAATTGAATTATTACTATTTACATAACTATCTGGTCATATATTTATTTAAATTTACTAATCAGTAAAATTATGAAGACGATTATGGAATCATAGATAGTTATATCAATTGTTAAAGTTCAATTACCGTTCAATATTATGTTCAAACATGTAATTTGATTTTGAAAATAGCCATTGGCCATATGTTGATCTTTAAAGATTATCTTGTTATCAAATATTATACATATTATTAATAGCCACGCATTACACATTTATACATATTTTGCAATTACTAAAAGATAAGATGCGACCACTCGTCTTAATTCACATTTATATAAGACGCAAGGGAGATAATCATTCTAATCTTAAACATAATGAAAGGGAGATAATATGGGCAAAATGTATAGCATGGGCAAAATGTACAGCATGCATATTTAGCAGTTTATCTGAATAACAAATAACAAGGTTAGTAATACAACCCACCCGAGGATAAAGGCTCGAACCCTAACAGACTGATTTGACAGTCTATTTAATATAGAATATTATCTCTGGAACCCCATGATAATTTCCTACATAATGCACTTATCTATTTGTATCTAAATCTTTAGTTACTGTAACATTCTAAATGATAAAGCTCCCCAACTGACCTGGCACTTTGCAGTGGCAGGCTGTGAGGCTAGCAACATCCGGCGCCAGATACAATTACACTGTATTATCAAACATGAACATAAAGAGCCTTGGATCCGTGTTCCCACCCAGGCGAACATATACATTTATCAACAATAAGGGAATACATTATATGGAAAAGAAGTTATAATAAAACGGATTCTCTGCATAAACAATACCAAGGATTTTCTTTTGTTATAATATACCTTATGTCTATACTGAAAACAATAATAAAATGCAACACCCAATGTATTTTAATATTATTTAAAACCCAAGAAAAATCCAAAAACATTAGTCGTCATATAGAATAACAACAACGCTGAAATCTCCAAGTAGAAAACAGGGAATCAGTCAACTGCATTCAAAAACGTCCTTTAAAATAACACCCATACTTTGGAAAGAGGGCCCCCATCCCTAAAAACATTTTAGAAAAGTTCCCTCCCCAAAAGTAACTAAACACAACCCACCTATCTTAACCTTGGTGCGTCAGAGAATGCCACAAGAGAAAGATGTTTGAATCACGCGCCGGCAAAACTTTTAATATTTGTGCAAGCCACGCTCACCCCGAATATAATAATATTAAAAATGACAGATTTGCCGTAAAATTTACCAACTGAGACTTCTCGTACACAACATACGTATTTGCCCAAACTTATTTCTACCAAAAATTACAATAATAAACACTTTTTAACATATTTTGAATATTTACAAATATTAATTCCCGTAAACTTTTCACTATCGTGACGTCACGTGATGCCTCGCGCTACGGAGTTTGGCGAATATTCCCGATGCTCGATTTCAAAACGGGGCCACCGGATAACAAACAAATGTACATGATGCTGAAGATTGATTTTTATCTAAAAATCATCGCAAATAACGGAGAAAATCTTTTCTAGATAGGGTAAGCTGTGAACTAATATAGTCGAACAAACGTGTGCGTCGATGCTTATACATGACACCTCATACTTATGATAAAATCTGAACGAAAAAGTTTCTTGCAGAAACCGATAAAATGAGGTCATCGAATCACAGACTTATTTCTACCAAAAATTACAACAATAAACACTTTTTAACATATTTTGAATAATTACAAATATTAATTCCCGTAAACTTTTCACTATCGGGACGTCACGTGATACCTCGCGCTACGGAGCTTAGCGAATATTCCCGATGCTCGATTTCAAAACGAGGCCTACGGAAAACAAACAAATGTACATGATGCTGAAGATTGATTTTTATCTAAAAATCATCGCAAATAACGGAGAAAATCTTTTCTAGATAGGGTAAGCTGTGAACTAATATAGTCGAACAAACGTGTGCGTCGATGCTTATACATGACACCTCATACTTATGATAAAATCTGAACGAAAAGTTTCTTGCAGAAACCGATAAAATGAGGTCATCGAATCACAGACTTATTTCTACCAAAAATTACAACAATAAACACTTTTTAACATATTTTGAATAATTACAAATATTAATTCCCGTAAACTTTTCACTATCGGGACGTCACGTGATACCTCGCGCTACGGAGTTTAGCGAATATTCCCGATGCTCGATTTCAAAACGAGGCCTACGGAAAACAAACAAATGTACATGATGCTGAAGATTGATTTTTATCTAAAAATCATCGCAAATAACGGAGAAAATCTTTTCTAGATAGGGTAAGCTGTGAACTAATATAGTCGAACAAACGTGTGCGTCGATGCTTATACATGACACCTCATATTTATGATAAAATCTGAACGAAAAGTTTCTTGCAGAAACCGATAAAATGAGGTCATCGAATCACAGACTTATTTCTACCAAAAATTACAACAATAAACACTTTTTAACATATTTTGAATAATTACAAATATTAATTCCCGTAAACTTTTCACTATCGGGACGTCACGTGATACCTCGCGCTACGGAGTTTAGCGAATATTCCCGATGCTCGATTTCAAAACGAGGCCTACGGAAAACAAACAAATGTACATGATGCTGAAGATTGATTTTTATCTAAAAATCATCGCAGATAACGGAGAAAATCTTTTCTAGATAGGGTAAGCTGTGAAGTAATATAGTCGAACAAACGTGTGCGTCGATGCTTATACATGACACCTCATACTTATGATAAGATCTGAACGAAAAGTTTCTTGCAGAAACCGATAACATTTTTATCGGTTTCTGCAAGAAACTTCTCATTATGAGGTCATCGAGTTACAGGCAGCTGACGCTTCTAGTCAAATATATTATAGAAAATAAATAATTTCAATTCACTTGTTAAAAATAAAATTATTCATAAGGCCATTCATTTTTTATAAGTCGTTTTGCGAACCCCACTACGATAAAACTTAGAAAATTAGAATTTTATTTGTCCATGGGGAATTTGAAATTGTTTGTGGGTGTTTTTCTTTACCTTGATCCTCTCAAATTTTAAACCAACAATTCATTCTATTTTCCTTCCGAACGCAATAAAAATAGTTTTTCCAAATTTGTATTTCTGTTTTCCCCCTCCTACAGCAATTCTCTGTCTTGATGGTTCATAAAACAATTAATAAAACAAATGGCCTCATTTCATAAATCTTACATGGAATGGGAACTCATTTAAGATGCTATATACAACAAATAACTTATCAAAGCTATAGATATGAATGAATATACACTGATATGACATTGCATACAACATGCAGGCATCATATATAGGATATAAACTGATATGACATTGCATACAATATGCAGGATATATATAGAATATACACTGAAATGACGACATTGCATGCAATATGCAGGCACTATGTTATAGATAGAGTCTGGTCTCAGCGAGTTGGCTTATTTAAACCCCGAGATGGGCGTAGCCTATTTAAACACCGAGATGGGCGTAGCCTATTTAAACACCGAGATGGGCGTAGCCTATTTAAACACCGAGATGGGCGTAGTCTATTTAAACACCGAGATGGGCGTAGCCCATTGAGGTTTTTAAATAACCATCGAGCTGAGACGGACAAATCTTTTTTGTAGCATAGTGTACTTAGTAACACTGTGACGTCATAGTGACCGTACTCTGAATTACAATATCCGGTAGTTGTAGTACGGTAAAGCCACGCCCCTTTAGTTACCCTAAATTAAACGATTTAATGCTCTGCATTCATCAAAGGAAATGTCACCGACCATGCTACAAATACAATCTACACTGATATGACATTGCATTAATATGCAGGCACTTTATAGAATATACAAATATGACATTGCATACAATATGCAGGCACTTTATAGAATATACACTGATATGACATTGCATACAATATGCAGGCACTTTATAGAATATACACTGATATGACATTGCATACAATATGCAGGCAATTGTATGCACTTTATAGAATATACACTGATATGACATTGCATACAATATGCAGGCACTTTATAGAATATACACTGACTGATATGACATTGAATACTTTAAATACAGAAAACCACTCCTAACTGTCTATTAACTGATTTTAGAGTTAGTTTATATTTAGAATTTTGTGATTCTTGGTTTCCAGAAACTCATTACTCAATAAGAGATACAGTCTAAATCTCTTTTTTTACAGTAATATGTACACTGAATCAGTTCTCCGAACTGGTTGAGTGAAAATATGTGACATCGCAAATTCGCAATAGTAGAAAGTGACATCATCATGCTAGGAAGTGATGCCAGAACACCAGAAAATGATAAAAGCAATTATTTTTTTTAATTAATTTTTAATTGATTTTTAATATGAATGAAGCATTCTGATTGGTTTAATTTAGCAAAAGTGGAGACTCAGTCATATCTTAGAACTGACTGAGTTTGTGCTCTACACTGAGTAATGAGTTTCTTGAAATCAAGAATTACAAAATTATAAACATGAAATAATTCTAAAATGAGTTGATAGACTGTTTCCTATGACATGTTGGGTCGAAATGCTACACATAACATGTATTAAAGGGACACTCTGCAATATTTATCGTTTTTAAAACACCTCAGCGCCACGTTATCTTTTCTGCATATTTACAAATCCTGATTAGTAATAATTGAAATAAATAGTTCAAAGCAAATTGTTTTTGTGTATAAAAAGTTGTTGATTATATTGCGCAACAATAATATTAAAATATTTAAACATATGGTAGAATAATGAAGAAAAATGAAAAACAACCTTTTATTTAATATATGCATATGGTTTACTAGTACTGGATTAGTAAATTGAAATGCTAATTTTAATGCTCGATAAATACTTCAAGAATGCCTAAGTCGCGTACGAATGAATTGCCAGGTGAGAAATCCAGATTTGGTCCAGGCTGGAATATCGATCTCATGATAACACCCATTACTAAGTAGTAGTGCTAACCACTAAACTATGGCGCCACCCCAGGCATATTCGACATGTAAAAAACTCCATCTACACTCAGTACATTTAAAAATGCAACACTTGTTATGTTCTAGAATGGAAATGACGTCCTCGTGCAAAATGTGTTTTAACAGAAAGAAGTAGAGCAAATCTTACGCAACTGTTTATCGCCATATGTTAACTATTGTGACAAAGAGACTTTCGTACTTACATAAAATACAACCTTGTTTTGAACAATAAAAACCCGGCAGACTAACAATAATCAATATTCAAAAGTGTTGTGTTTTTTTTAAATGTACTGATTGTATAAGCATGGTTTCAATATAAATAAGTTTGTGTTACTATATTATAAGCAGATATCAATGTATTCAAATTAATAAATTATGTTTCTCCTTACACAAAGAAATAAAACTGCGATGATATACATAAACAACATAGTGACATAAAAGAAAGTAAAATTACTACCCGTTAATAGTGTGTCTAATCAAGATTATCGGCCATAATGACATTTTCTTGAATTCCTATCCCGTCATCAACAGGCAAAATTTATAACAGATCTACACCGTTTCTAAACCTACAGATGACGAGGTATATATATATAACTTGAATATTTCGATAATCCAAAGTCTATGGACAACCAGCCAAACTGGAGCGACAGATTATCAATTAACGCATAATCAATCACATGTGTTTTAAGAACCCATGAATAAACCCATACTTTTAATCGACACATATTCATTATTATATTACCTAAACATATGGATAGAGTTTCAATAAGCAGTTAAAGAAGTGTAATGTTGCTGTCTTTTTGGCGGGTTAGTTTCTTTATGTCATATAATTAGTTAATTGGAGGACGATCAAATCAATGCAAACAATTTAACAAATTAGGTTTTTCAAAAAACTGTTTAAAATAATGAATTTAGTGAATGTACCACACAGAAACAGGCTAAATACCGCACAAAAATGGTTAAATACCGCACAAAAATTGTTAAATACTGCACAAAATTGGTTCAATACCACACAAAATCAGGTTAAAATCAGGTGAATGTTTTAACATTTTAAATACTTCAATAGCCTGTAACGAACATGTAAATAAAAAATAACAAGAGGTCAATGACCTTGAAGCTCTACTGATTGATTTTGTTTTCAGGAAGAAGTCGCTACAAACTTGTTTTTTGTAAATCTATTTTTAGCAGTGGCGGCCATCTTGAATTTCCGGCCGACCTGAAATTTTGCTAGGATCAATTAGACATCAAGAGCAACATTCCTGTGAAGTTTCATGAAAATCCGTCAAGTAGTTTCAGAGGAGTAGTCGCTACAAGTTTTCATTATATAACTCTATGTAAACAAAGATGGCCGCTGACAGCCATGTTTAACATTGAATCAAAATAATGTCCGACTCGGATAACCATCATGTCATGCTGATAATTTTAGAAAAAGTCCCATATCAATATCACTTATAGTTTTCAAGAAGTAGTCGCTACAAACTTATTTTTTTTTAAATCTATTTTTAGCTGTGGCGGCCATCTTGAATTTCTGGCCGATCTGAAATTTTGCTAGGATCAATTAGACATCAAGAGCAACATCAGTGCTCAAGAAATAGGATAGCCCGACGCCCGGGGCTCCTCGAAATCCATTCCGGGCCTGTCTCATTTTGCAGACGAGGAGCCCGTCGGGCCTGTCTAAAAAAAATAATAATAATAAAAAAAAAAAATCCCCAAAAAAATCAGTTTTACTGGATCTCAAGCTCAAGTTCCTCAAGACAAAATACTCCTATGTGTATTGTGAACTGTGAAAACACTTCCAATAAAGTAATTAAAATGTGTTATACACACATTGAAAAAATAAGAAGTTTTAATATTTTGCCTGGCTTCGTGTCGGCAGTTTGTCACAACTTTGAGGTCGACAATTGTTGACATAAAACTATTATTCTGCTATTAGGGTTGTGTTTTCTTTCCTTTGTGATAAGAAATACCGTTTTTGTCATTAAAAACACACTAATGCATGAAAAAAAATCGTTATTGATGGTATTTCGATTTAATGTTTGTGAAATGTTCGGGCCGTAAAAGTGCGGTGTCATAGTAGTTCGGATGGCACATAATTTCGGATATATATATATATATATTTTTTTTTTTTTTTTTTTTTTACATTATCAAATAAGAAAAACTGTCCTTTACAAATACATGTTGGTGGAAAGAAAAATATGTATACTGTATATGTATAAATACAGATATAAAGTATATTTCTATTCATTATTTAAGGTGTAAGGAGTTCCTGGAGTTTTGGAGAAAGTGGTGACAAAAAGGAAAAAATATAGCCAGAGGAGGCTCTGATAGTCTCATAAAACCTGATAAAAAGTTTGGCTCCAAGTTTAGCTCCAGTTTCACCAAGTCGGCTCCGATTACTATCGTTTGGCAAAAGTGCTAGTACTCTCCTTTGCATTGGTTATAAATTACTATGTAATATTCTATTCTAACATATTTTAAACGAAATGGTAAATAAGTCCGCTGACTAGGGAGTATAAAGTGGTAGCAAAAAGAAAAATATAGTCAGAGGAGGTTCTGAGCTTGATTAATACATACGTAACAAAATTAATGTGTGCTATAAAAGTGAATAAAGACACATTTCAAATAAGAAAAAAATATCGGACCTTTCCATTTTAAATCAGGGCCTGTCCATTTCAAATCAGGGCCTGTCCATTTCAAATCGGGGCCTGTCCATTTTCAGAAGCAACAAGCCCTGGGCCTGTCTCTTAAAATAATTTTCTTTGAGCACTGAACATTCCTGTGAAGTTTCATGAAAATCCGTCAAGTAGTTTCAGACGAGTAGTCGCTACAAGTTTTCAATATATAACTCTATGTAAACAAAGATGGCCACTGGCAGCCATGTTTAACGTCGAATCAAAATAATGTTCGACTCGGATAACCATCATGTCATGCTGATCATTTTAGAAAAAGTCCCATATCAATATCTCTTATAGTTTTCAAGAAGTAGTCGCTACAAACTTATTTTTTAAAAATCTATTTTTAGCCGTGGCGGCCATCTTGAATTTCCGACCGACCTGAAATTTTGCTAGGATCAATTAGACATCAAGAGCAACATTCCTGTGAAGTTTCATGAAAATCCGTCAAGTAGTTTCAGAGGAGTAGTCGCTACAAGTTTTCATTATATAACTCTATGTAAACAAAGATGGCCGCTGGCAGCCATGTTTAACGTCGAATCAAAACGATTTTCGACAAGGACCAACATCATGTCATCCTGATCATTTTAGAAAAAGTCCCATATCAATATCTCTAATAGTTTTCAAGAAGTAGTCGCTACAAACTTATTTTTTAAAAATCTATTTTTAGCCGTGGCGGCCATCTTGAATTTCCGGCCGACCTGAAATTTTGCTAGGATCAATTAGACATCAAGAGCAACATTCCTGTGAAGTTTCATGAAAATCCGACAAGTAGTTTCAGACGAGTAGTCGCTACAAGTTTTCATT